>JANIJG010017750.1:63877-85584 GCA_024611175.1 Megaceryle torquata | reverse complement strand
GGAGGTAGTTGAGGCCCCATCCCTGGAGACATTCAAGGTGAGACTTGACAAGGCTCTGAGCAACCTGCTTTAGTTGAAGATGTCCCTGCTCTCAGCAGGGGATGTTGGACTAGATGACCTCTAGAGGTCCCTTCCAACCCAGACATTTCTATGTGTCTATGTTTCTATGTGTAAGCAATGCAAATTATCTTTAAAGGCAATGAATATTCTATTTGCACTTACTCTAAGTTTGCTTTGTACTGCTCGACTAGTATAAAGGGGCTTTTGGGAATTCTTAAGGAAAATTTTCAAAGTTATTAAGGCAAAAAATATTGTATTCACTGTGGTTTTCATAAGATATAAAGCCAGATTTAACAGGCTTTAAACTTTTAATGTGTATCTTTAAACTTTTCTTCCTCAAGGTAAAATATAGGAAGTACAAGAACAAACAAAATGGATTTGTTATCAAAATGTCACCCAAGTAGTTAGTCAAGAACATTGTTGTAAACGTCTGTGTGAAAGTGTGTTTGATTTTTTTCACACTAAATGGTTATCTGAAATGAGCAGGCAATTAAATGCAGAAGGTATGTGTCATATGTCTGGTGTGAAGCTATAATGATATGTTGTAATGATTATGGAGCATGTACATGAAGGTATTTCATCTGAGTACGTGATTTCATTCAGTCTTATAATAAAAGTTTCTAGTGGATTGAGAGGCAAAATAATTTCTTTCCAAAATGCTTGATTAGAAAATGAAAATATATTAAAATATATTTTTCTTTCTCCTCTAAGGAAAGTGAGAAAAAAAAATAATATATCTACCAAATCACTCAAATTTGGTTTATGTGGTAAACTAAGTAAGAAACTGAATGCTTTTTGGATCATTAGATTTTTTTAAAAGGAAATCAAAAAACCTTCCTGAAAAGCAAAGATTTTATTTCAGTTTTTTCATTGATGCAAAAGATCAAGTATGTTAAAATGACACACACCCCTCCATTGGAATGCTTCTCTTGTTTCTTCCCACAAAAATTTGTAAACCATCAAGCAGCTATAGCACTGAATCATAGCACCAGTTCAGAACTAGGAAGTCCAATATAAAAGACATGATAATTTGAGTTTAAGGAAATTTAAAAAATAATCTTTTCACAGATGAAAATTAAAAGGGCTATCTTTTTAAGGTAGCTGTGTCAGACAAAATCTGTCAGACAAATTACATTTTTGGTTATTATTTTACACTTAGCAAAAATGCATCAGAGGGTTTTTTTTTTAAATGAATATAATAGTCTATTTTTTCTTAATTGGTATGTATTATTTTTGAACAGTATTAAATAGTTGCTTTTATGCCCACCTGAGGTGACTGCATTTTAGGAAAATATGAAGTGTTTATTACGTAAATTTTATATTTGTTATTTTGCAGTCCTTGAAGACAAAATCTATACTGTGCTCCAAGTAAAGTTTATGAATGATACATAGTATGAAAATAAGGTAATACTTCTCTTAGTTGAAAGTAGCATGCTATTGTAACAGTTTGCATAGACTACTAGTATGTCTTTCGACACATACATTTTCAAAGTATTCACGTTTAAAACACTTCATTCTATTCCCACAACCTCCCATCCTTTTGTTGCTTTTACCGTGTAATGTTGAAAAAAACTCCAACCCAAATAACCTGCTTCTGAATTATGGAACTTAATCTCATTTCCAACTAAAATCATGTCAGGTCATGTCAGATGGTGCAGAGAAACAACAAGAGATACCTATTTCTCTGTTACATGTTAGGCTGTCTATCTATATATTATGGATATATATAAAAATAAATGTAAAATATGTATTCTAACACATTCTGCATATAAAAGGGGAAGTTTAGTGGACTTTTAATGATCTGATCTTGAAATGTCCATGAAATACTCAGTAACATATGGGTGTAGCTTTGTAAATGCTCAGTGTCAAATATTTAGAGAAGTCCAGTGAAATTAAAAAAAAAAAAAAAAAAAACAAACCAAGAACGGAACCTACTAGTGCTAAGAATTCCAGTTCAAGCCCTGTTTAAAACAAAACCAAAATCTTTTTGCAGGTATGATTCTTACTCAGGTATTAGTGAAATGAGCTACCTGAGCATAAGATTAAAATAAATGCTTCATCCTGTACACCATATAAAATTAACATGACCTAACATGTTAGAAAATAATAAATGTGGTTTGGCAAGTCATTTTGTAAGAGCACAAGATCTGGATTTTCAGATGCTCACTTTGTGTTTTACTTGGCTCAGAGAACTCTGCTTCAAAGACTTGTGCCATGATGGAATGATAATTGGGCGTTGATGAAAAACATCAATCATCATTGTATTGTGATTCGAGTTATATTTGTTTTAAAGTTGCGTGGTAAGATGTTGTGAAATAAACCGTATGGGTTTGGTGATTGCACTTTAAAAGTTCGTTCATTTACAGTCCAAGTGTGAATCACTCCTTAAATCAATAGACCTTATTGAAACTCTAGGATTACCTGAAAGAATTTTGAAGAGTTTGTCAGTAAGAAAAAAAATATCCTGACTCTTCTCTAGTACATATCTCTTTGTATTCCATATCCTCCCTACTACTTCTGAAGCCTTACCGTAGACATTTTTTTCCACTATTCGTGCTGGGACAAGCCAACCTGATTTTGAAGTTTTGGTTAGCCAAGTCATTCAGTGGAAGTATTCTGTTATCAGCAATTTAAATGTGACACATCTGCAAAGAAATTAAAATAGAGACAAAATTGCTTAAAGTTTCATTGATCTCTTATGTTTATTTATGCCAGTTACTTTAGATAATCGGAAGGAGATTAATCCTTGCCAATGGTTGAAATCAAGTATCTAATTACATAAGAGATTATACAAAGCTGAAACTATTTTTTTATATAAAACTGCTTTGAGTGTTACTTCCAAGATAACTGACTGTTAACATCACAAATGATTGGCTGATCACAAGGACAGGGCTGAGGCTTGTCAGTTATTTTGATGACTCAGATTGTCCAGAGAAAACATGAGTATTACAAACAATAGCTACAAATGGTGTAATCAATATGCAGTGCAGCTAGAGTGGCAGTGTATATCTTCACAGAGAAATTCAGATGATGCTATAAAGGGAGTATTCCCTGGAGAAGCATTTCATCTGAAACATGTCCTTCATGCTCTTTTCCTCCTTTGATTCTGAGACCATAAGGAACACAGGCTGTAGATTCATATAAATTTTGTTTTCTTTGGGTAATATGTGTAGACATCAGAAATAGAAACTTACACTAATGTGAAGTTCTTTCGCTCTAGTCCCCAGAAGCAGAACAGTGGCATTCTCTGTTTCTGCTTTTTCAGATCCAACATCATAAATCTTCTGAGGCTCTTAGTGGTAAATAGCATTGATTGGGAGTTTCTGACTTTAGGGTGGAATTTCCTAGGTCAAGAAGGTCATAGATATGTGATGATTTTAACCAGGTATTTGTGTATGTCAGAAAACATAAGAAGGCTCAGAGCTGAAGGAATTTGTTTCATGGAGAAGTTCTGTGAAAAGGAAGGATTATCACCTCAGACTCTTGTTCTTCGGTAGTCCTCCAGTATAGAAACTAGGCTGACTAGGGAGTTCAGCTGATCAAGGCCAAATGAAAGAGAGCTCAGTAATGTGGCAAATGAGCCTGGGCAGCACGTTGCAAATGATAGAACACAAATTTGAGAAAGGAGAAAAAAATAAAATAGTTATACAAAAGAAATCTTTCCCTTTTTACTCTTTAGTGCAAAATGTCTGAGTCCTTCACTCTCCATTTTCTTCCTCTTGTCATCCATCTTCCCTTTTTCTCTCTCAAACACTTCTCTTTAACCTCCTCCTCTTTGATTACAATGTCCTTGTTTTTCTACTCTGCAAGTACAATCAACATGCCTGGGAATGGGTGGTGCAGACTGCTGGCTAGAGTCCCTCACTTATTTTGGCTACAGAAGCAACTGTTAATTCTTACATTCCTTTGCCTCTTCCCTGCTAATGAACACAAACCACTTTGAAAATTATGAAATTAATTAATGATGCCACAAGACTTCTGCCTAATTTTGCTTTATTAATATTTTAGACTAATTTCAGCTTTGGCCAGAGACTGAAGTTATCTGTCAGGGTCATCTAAGTTGGTTTTAACTTTTAGCTTTCAGCTTTCAGAATCCAAGACTCACCTGCTTTGGGGGGGAAAAAACTCCACAAACAAAACAAAACAAAAAGCCCAAACCAAACCCTTGTGCAATGTTGTCAGTTCTTTCATGGACAAATAAATAAAAATAAGGCTAAACTTCTGGCATTCATATATTACTTCAATTTTCCCAATCAGTTTGGTCCTTCAGAAATTCATCCAATGTTGAATGTACAGCAAAGTTCTGAATACTGTCAACGGTACATGCCTAAAATCCTCAAAATGATTAAGGTCAACAGGCAGTTCTCAGTCACTTCAAACAAACTCTTCATAAGAGCATAACTTTAACTAAAGTTAAGATTTTGAGCAGTGCTAAGAAACAAGAAACTCTGATTTACCAACTGTCAAAGACACTTGTCAGACTTTTCCTACAATGGCCACTTAATGTCACCCTAAGCAGAGGTTGAGCTTGTCTTCCGTATATGATTCCAAGTATTACAAGTTTCATAAATATGTTGACCTCCAAAATTTCTCTGACAAGATGGGGAAATTAAGTCCTGCCTGAATACTAGGCTTACTTCCATGTCTTGGCATGAACTTGAAATTTTAACTTGAAAATAATTTCTTAGCTAATCTCTAGAAGTATAAGTGTCTAGTTTCTGTGCCTAGGCATGCTAAGCCTTGGCAATTCTGTTTTTATTTATCTGTTCTGGGTTTTATTATATTCATTTAGGTGATAATATCCTGCTTGTATACTGCATGTAGTTTGTTTTTTCAAGTGGTGTATTAAACTGGGCTAGCAGAGACATGATTTCTGTTACTTCGTTCATATGAAAGAGGAACGTAGGGAGACCTAACCAAACTCATCGACTGTGGTTTGTTGCAGTGACATGACAGGTCATGGTAATGACCTCTAGAAAAGTGTGCTCTGTTTTACCCAGTAGCAATTATAAACCTACTATTCTTACCTTTTGATGCTATAAATAGTAAAGGATTAATCACCTTTAATTACTCTGAAGCATAATTTTAAAAGGATTTCAGGATAGAAATTAAGTCTAAAAAAATGGTTCTAAAAATACCATACAGGTTTGAAGGAGTTCTATTGTTTTTACAAAATCTGAGCAAATGACATCCCTGTGTTTTCCAAAATATAATAAACTAAAATATCCACAAACTTTTCCTGTATCCTTTTATGCAATCTTAATTTTCTTAAAAAATAACCTCATAGTGAAAAGCTAAGTCTGAAAAGGACTGGGGGAGGGGAAAGAACACTATTTAAGAAACATTGGCTTCTATATATTCAAGCCTGCATTAAGTGCTTCGCCTGTCTACCTATCTGTAAACACAGTCAAAATGCCCCAAGGTATTAAACCCCAATGTGTCAGCAAATACTAGGAGTCAGGTGTTTAGTGCTCTGAATGTGTGGATGCTTGAGATTTTGCCAGGCACCACTGAACAGCTTTCATCAGTGCCTGGTTTATAATGTGACAAAATATGCTGAATAAGAACAATGGTGGAAACAACACAATATATAAGCACTCTCTCAGCTGGGCTTCAGTCTGATGTAATTCTTACTGCTCATAGCAGCAAAGTGATCTCAAAGTACCTTTCTTTTCACTGTGAATGGTTTAGTATGCATAAAATGTCAGCATTGATCTTACAGATGGGTTCTGAGAATTTACTCTGTAGGGGTCATAAGCAATTTTTGTACTTCCCTTAACTAAGTATGCAAGGAAATCTTTCCAGTCAGCTGCAAACTTCCTCACAGTTCTACATTATCTCCAGCTTCCCAAGCAGTTTTCATTAGCCCATACACTTTGGAGTTTGTTGCTCTTGCCCTCCATACACATACTTACTTTTTGCAAGTGTTCTAAAACCATCTTTCTCAGCTTCCTTTCTTAGCTGTAGAGACCAGATGTTTGCAATCAAATGACCATGCCTGAGGCTACTTTGAGCATCAAGGAAGGAATGAGGGAAGTGAAAGCAAGTTTGTAAACAAGTGTCAAGAAAACTTTTAACAACTAATGTGTGAATTCTGCTACAACAGTGTTACCACTGGAAAAAAAGAGTGGAAGTGGCAACCAGGAACTGTAAGACCTCAAGCCACAGAAAACAGTTACTGGCAATCACTTGACAAAGCCCTAACACATGTGAAGAATTGCAGTGGAATTATCTATAACCCAGCATGGATAATACAGGGAGCTCCATTTCAGCTCTCTGTGTTGTCTTTGGGCAAAAATGTCTATCAGCTGGAGGCAACAGTGACTACATCAGTGGACAAGGGAAGAACTACAGATGTCATCTTTGTGGACTTCTTTAGCACCATTGACACAGTCCTCTACAAAATCCTAAGCTTCTAAACTGAAGACATATGTATTTTAATGGGTGGACTGTTCAGTGGATGAGGAACTGGTTGTCTGCTCACATCCAAAGGAGAGTGGTCAATGGCTCAATGACCAAATGGAGATTAGTGACAAGTGGTGTCACTCAGGAGTCCATACTGGGGCCAGTAGTGTTTAATATCTTCATGAATGACATAGACAGTGCAATTGAGCAGACCCTCAACAAGTTTGCAGATAACACCAAGCTGAGTGGGTGTGGCTGACACACCTAAGGGATGGGATGCAATTCAGAGGGACCTGGATGAACTTCATGAGGTTCAACAAAGGCAAGGTCCTGCAAAGAGCAGCCATGCAGAGGTAGTGGTGGATGAATCAGTGACATGAGCTGGCAATGTGCACTTAAAGCCCTGAAAAGCCAACTCTGTCTTGGGCTGCATAAAATGAAGTGTGGCGAGCAGGTTGAGGGAGGTGATTCTGCACATCTATTCCACTCTGGTGGGACCCTACATGGAGTACTGTGTCCAGCTCTGGAGTCCTCAGCACAAGAAAGACAGGGACTTGTTGGATCAGGTTCAGAGGGGAGCCACAAAGATGATCAGAGGGACAGAACAGAACCATAAGAAAAGGCTGAGAGAGTTTGGAGAAGTTTCCTGTCCCTGAAAACATTCATAGTCAGGTTGGACAGGGCTCTGAGCAACCTGATCTAGTCGAAGATGTCCCTGCTCACTACAGGGGTGGCTGTACGATGACCTTTAGAGGTCCATTCCAACCTAAACTATTCTATGATTCTATGAACTGAGAAGAAACTAATGAGAATAATGAGAGGTGTAGAAAACAGGGGCTTTTCCAAATGCTTGTTGCTTGTGTAGAAAACTTGAATAAAGTAAGACTTTTCTAGCTTGACAAAGTCAGAAGGAGACATGTATATGTCTTAAATTTTTTAAATGTAGATGCAGGAGGGAAATAAATCAACAGTTCTTTGCATACCTGCATAAGCATGGAGAGGTGATGGGCTTGCATTTTAGCAAGAGCTTTTTAGAATGGGATGTCACACTTTATCTTTTGCAGATTGTCTGAAGGTGTGAACTCTTCATCCCTGGAGATCCTTAAAAACAAACTGAGCCACTTTCTGATCAGGATGTTTTACGTATAGTTCATCCCTAGGGTTGGATCATGTTTATGAAAGTCATATATGGCAAAAGATGTAAGAACTCTACCTGACTTGGTTACACTGTGCTTAAGTCTTTGGTTAATTTGTTTTGGTGGTTTCTTGTTTGTGGTTTTTTGTTGTTGTTGTTGTTTTTTGGTTGTGTGTGGGTTTTTTGTTTGGTTTGTTTTGTTTTTGTATGTGTGAGTGTGTAAATGTCTATTGGTACTGATAAAACTATCAGGGAAAATACAGTAAGAAAAAATAATTACCCTAGCCATATGTCTGCAGTATTTCCTAATGTTTACTTTGAAGGGCTTTGCTGAAGTCCAAAAAAAAAAAGACTGAAGTGAAGGCATAGAAATCTCAGTCTTTTGTCAGTAGTGGGTGAACAGTTTTGAGGATACCAGTATTCAGAAATCAAAATTAGATGATAATGTGATGCTTGTGTAATACAATGTTTACATTTGGAGTCATTCACAGAATAAGAGGAAACTCTTCACACTGTCATGTGTACTGCTTTTTTAATCTACCATTTTTATATATATGTTTACTATAGGAGGTAGAATTGTACTCATAAATGATTCAGGCATCCTACACTTTCAGATAAAATAGGACAATTATGTCACTTAGTCTGAGTTTATGTATAACACGGAACAGAAACTTTTACCATGTAGTTTACTTTATATAATATATAATTTCTTTTTGAGGTACAGTATCTTAGAAAAATACCAAAATCAGATTTCAAGGCTTCATATGACAGAGACAATATCACCCCATACTCTACTGTATTTTAGTAGTGATTTGTCAACCTTATTGTTAAAAAAGTACAGTATCAAGGAAGGCTTTACAGCCACAACACTTGCTCTTAATGTGACTTCATTGCTTTGTAAAGTCAATACAAGCCAAACTAACATTTTCCTCAAATTTAGACCCTAGGTTCCTAAGGCAATGAACAGTGTTAGAACTAAAGTACATCTCCCACTTGGATTCATGCTCCATGTCATCACTGGTACATAATCCCATGTGCTTCTTGTTAGTCTTTTCCCCGTTTGATAGTCTTTAAGGACAAATATGTTCACCCACTTAAATATCTTAAAAATAAGAATAACAAGTCCTGCCTAAATAAACAACAGATGCTCAAGTATACCTTGGGGTGAATACATCAGTCAGAATAATCATTATCACATAATATGCAACCGCATTATCTTCATCTGTTCCTGTGGAGTACTCCCAGGAAATTTAGGCAACATATTTCATTCTACCAGGAGACTGTTGGGTTCAAAGCACTCTCATAAAATCTTCACATTTGGCTTTTTAAAGAGATGAAACATACATAAACATTATTCTAAAATAAGCAAAAACAAACATAATGGGAAGCATATAAAATAAATTTTACCATAATTTTACAGTATTTTCCTCTACTAGCACAAAGAGGAACTTAAAATGTCAAATTCAGATTGTGATTTTTGAAAAGTAACCTATAAAAAGATGTGAGGATTTTCAGGACCCACGAGTGTGTATTTAGAATATTTGAGATAACAATCTTTACTGTGAAATTCAGATACAATGTGGGATTTGGATCCTGAATAAACTTTTTTTTTCCTTCCTTTCTTCCATTACAATTCCCTTTCTATTTATAAATTTCAAGACTTAAATATTTGTTTATATGGTTATGTTCTGTCTAATACCAAGTCCACATGAAGACTAGAATATACCTGAGAACGTGCAAGCTTCTGTCCAGAGAACTTTTTTTTTGTGTACTGATCACAAAACCCTTGCATTTACTTTCTGGGTGTTGATTCAATTTATTCAGGGAAAAAAAGTGCATGATTTAATAGATCTAAATGTTTCATATTTTTCTTGTAACACAATGGTTTAGTAATTTTACACTTGCTGTGGTAACAAAGCTTCATGCTTTTACTTTAGACTCTAGAGAATGAAATGGATTTTTTTTTTCCCTCACAGGATTTCGCTATAGTATTTTTTTTATCTGCACAGTTAAAAAGGAACAACATTATTTTAAAGGTACTAAGAATGTGAGTCTGAGCACTTAAAAATGTAGTGTGCTAGTAATACCAAAGGTAGGTAAGTGTGAGCTACTGTAGGCTATCAAGTTATATCTATGCAGAGTCTAATTACTAGGGATAGTTTAGATGGCAGGATGCTTGTGCCACTAACATAATCTGTCTGTGGGGGAGTGGAGTATTTATAAAGTGGTGTAGACCATTCTCCTGCCTTTGAGTCAGATGTGACTTCAGAGCTAAAATATATTAAATTTATAGACTTCTTACAGGGATCCAAGCCAACCAAGGTCCAGACAGAAAACTAGCCAGTGCATAGGCTCTTGTGTTTTTAACTTGCATCGTGGAGTATTACTATTACTCCTGTCCAAGTGGATACTTAGATTGTAGCTAAGTCTATCCATTCTCATGTAACAAAAGGAAACGGGGAAGAAAACCGAGTTGAATTTCATGACTGAGGCTCAGACTCTGATTCTCACTCTCTTAGCTACTTCTTGGTTTAATACACATTCACTTGTTTCTTCACTGAAAGGATGGTCAACCACTGTAACAAGCTCGCCAGGGAAAGGGTCATGTCCTCAAGCCTGTCAGAGTTCAGGAAGCATTTGGACAATGCACTTATGGTTTATGCACTATGGCTTAACTTTCAGGTTGCCCTGTGTGGAATTGGGAGTTAGAATCAATGTTCCTCTTGGTCCTCTACAACTCAGGATATTCTACATATCTCTGAAAGTTACACTGAGAGCATCTCATGCCTCCTAGACAACAAGACTCTAAATAAGGGTTCTTTCTTGCCTATTTTTTTTTCCTATTTCTTCCTTCTGATTTAATTGGAAAATTCAAATGTATCTTTTAACCAGAGTGGATTGCTATATGGACAGGTCTAAATTAGTTTGTCTGAATTTCCCTCTGTATGTTTTCAGAAAAAAGTCTATTGACTTTAGGGTTAACTTAGGTGATTAGTTGGGCTAACTCATTTTACCACCCCTTATCACACACTCTCATCCATAGCAGAGAGTGACTCTTTCAGTGAGGCAACACCTAAGATTAGACACCTAATTTAAGTTGATTTGATTCCCAAAGTTTTACTGTTACAATTAGGTCCATGTGCATACTTTGTGACCAGTTCTGCTCTCATACTTATCACTGATGTCTATGAAGTTATGCCAGATTTATACAAATATTCAGAATTTGAAATTATGGATCACTCCCAACTATGGGTGGTGATACAAGATTGGATTCAGATTGTAAATAGCCAGGGTATTTTCCTCATTTAAATACCAAGGTTCATTTTGGAGAGAAGCCTTTGCAAAATGCTGTCTGAAATATTGGTTTTGGAATTATTTTTGGCAGAATAAGGAATCAACAGGATCCAAACTCTGGTTACCAGAAAAGCATTTCATTGAATGAGATCATTGGTAGGTCTTGCAGGGATCAGCTTTTGCTATAAAGGCCATGCTACACTTTTTTTGGTTATGAAGAAGATGTCAATATTTTTCATGGCAAGCTTTGTAGGTGCAAAAGAGTTACTGGGAAGAGAAATAATGATGGAGAGCAAGATACTATTACAGAGAGTTATGTATAATTTAGATGAGTGTCCTTCAGCCAAAAGCTTTTCTCATTACTCAAATGCCAGAGAGTGTATCTAGGAACCAAGAATGAAGATGAGCGTACAGGACAGGAAATTTTGTCTTGAAAAGCAATGAAGCACATAAGAAGTGAAAGTTCAGAGCAATTAATGGTTCTCAGTATGAGTGAATTATAAATGGAAGACTATGACAAACAGGATCCATGTGAATCTTAGTTATTTAAGAGATAACCAAGATACCAAGTAGAAGGAGACAAGCAATATTACTTCTATATATAGTGCTGCTGTATTAGATTAGCACATCAGTGCTATCATCTGTACTTGAAAAGAATGCAGATATATTAAAAATTTCAAACAGCCCTGAAGATGAACTTGAGAGTATAAAGCTTATAATGTAAGTTAAAAGGAGCTGAGCTTCTGTGAGCAGCTTTGTTCATAGAAGACAGCCCCTGTATTCAGGTGATACTGAGGAAAGCTTCAATACTGAATGATAAGAAAAATGTTAAAAGACCTAGCAAGTGTGGCTCAAATGAGGCAATGTTAAAAGAAGGTGTTTTCATAGCAGTAGCTAAATATAGAAATGACTTATAGCAGAAAGGCAGCAGATGCAGGATCACTTGTAATCTTTAGTACAAGATTGTAGTTCTTTCTTAAGGACAAGAAGTCAAACTCCTGGAAGAAAATCTATGAGTGAGAAAATCAGAAAGGGTAGAGGAGTGATGCGGTCATGCTAGATTCTTTTGGCCTTGTCATCTAATTTTGCATTTCAGGGAACTCTCATCTGCTTTCTATTCTTCAGTGAGTCAAAACAGAACATATACTTTGCATTGCCCTCAGAAAACACATAGCAATGACTATGATAAAACACAGCATGCAGAGAGTTTCAGGCAGTTATATGCAAAAATAAATTAATATTTTTAAATTTTCTTTTATAAGTGACAGACGTATTTTTGAGTTACTTTGGCCAGATCTTACTTTGAAGCTGCAGTAAATGGACAGTTCATACAAGAAAATTCATACAGTTGAGAATTCAGAGTAGGTACAAGAAATCTTAATTGACTGTCCAGGGTATCCATCCATCCATCCATCCATCCATCCATCCATCCATCCATCCCATCCATCCATCCATCCATCCATCTGCTAGAGATCAAACATGTTGTCAGGTCTTGGATCAAAAATACATTATCTTTTTAAAGACCAGATTGGCCTATGCGTTTTTGTTGTTATTGTTTCATTGCTTTGTGTTTGTTATTGATGAGGAGAGTTTGTTTATTTATTTGTGATTTTCTTTTCCTTCTTGGTATGAGTTATGATTCATCTTGCTCAGATCATCGGAACATCTTTTACTTAATGGGATTCCTGCTACACAGAAGCCTCAGGTTCTGGTGGAACCTGGATATTTCCTATACTGCTGGGAGAGAATAGTTGTTTCATCTCTCAAAAATGGAAATGTTTCTTTTAACAAAATTTGTTGGCTTTAGTATAAGCTATCTGTGTGTAATGGGTTGTGAATGGGAGACTGTGAACACAGGAGGTTGGAATATATGATCTAAAGTTTTAAAATTTACAGTCTAGGAAAGCTGTTAGCAGTTATATGTATAGGTTCAGTTAGAAATACCTCTTCTGTATTTTTGTCATACCTAGTTATTTTTGTAAGAGGAAGAAAACAAAACCACACTACATGTGAAAAGTCTGAAAATATAGGTAATATAAAGAGTTTCATAGAACTTGAACTTGTTTCATTTATTCTTCAGGACACAGACTAAATCTGTCCTCAACTTAATAGCCATTCTGCTTTCACATTATGTTGTCCCATACAACACATGCATTATAAAATATTTTTACTATGAAACCCTACAATGTGATATTTATACAATCTGTTTCCTTCACTGGTTACTTAGTTTTATGGTCTCCTGTTCATATTAAATTTAGCTGGCAACTGTGTGTTACTAAATTTGTTACTATCATCTGTAGCATGAAAATAACACATCTTCAAAATATAATCAAACATATACAAAAGAACAGAGATTTTAACAAGAAGCCCACTGCCTGCTTAGGATTCTAAACCACCTCCTTCTACAAGCCAAAGTATTAGGATTCATACCCCTTACAGATAGGATTTTGTGCAGTAGGTTGTGTTTGCCCATATTTATTAATGCTTTGTCCAATATCATGCATTTTGTGTAAATAAGATTGGAATAACTAAATATAATAACTACAACTAAATAATAACTAAATAACTAATAACTAAATAACTAATAACTAAAGGTGTCTTGATAAATATTGATGTAATTTATATTTTAAAAACAGAAAGCAATGATTAAATTATACACAGTATTTCTTGTCTTCTATGGTCTATACAGAAAGTACTATATAGTTCCCACCTATATGATACACAAAACAGTGGTTAAGAATGTGCAAACTAAATGTCTCTCCAAGCAAAATGTGAAATGATATAATCAATAAATGTGGAAATAAAGTTAATTTTATTTCTTTTTATTTCTGCAAAAGGTGTCAGTATCTTTATTCCACATACAGAATATCAATACCTATTCAAACACACATACAAATGTAACTCATGGTAATAGCAGATATTTTCCCATAGGGTTTATAATTTCTTTCAGTGTTGTAGACGCCTCTTTTAAAGAAGTAAATATGCTGCAATTGCACATAGCCTTAAAGGGTCATGATTAAATGTACTTTCTTAAGTCATTATTTTATTTTAAACAATTTTTGTAACCAGAACTTCTCCAATAGTGAAGAAAAAGACAAATAATTTTTTTTTCTTTCATTTCACTTTAGAGGTAGGTAATAGAAATGCAGAATGAAAAAAAAAAAAAAAAAAAATTCAAACCCACCTTTTCTCTTTTGAAATAAATTAAAAAAAAAAAAAAGCATAATTACAGCCAAAATATTCTTTGAGTTTTGTTTTGCTTTTCCAGTCTTGATGGTTTCTGAAATGATCAAGTCATTAAAACCCTTCAAGTGAGAGACTGCAGAGTATATAGCAGCCTTGATGAGACTTACTGTACTATTCTACTACACACAGGTATATTATCTTGAACACACTTCTTGATGTTCAATTGTCTCTGCAGAAGCAAGAAATAGAAAATATCAGCATGGGAGACTTTGTGTAGCATGAAATACTGGCAATATACTGATGAGTCAAAACATTCAATCTGCTGTAGTCAAGGTGAATTTAATTTGGGGTCTACATTCAATTTATGCTTTGTTACATTGTACCTTCCCTGATAGATAATAAAGCTGTCTTTACTTATTTTTTAAGAAATACTTCAGATCTGTAAAAACATAACACTTTTTTCTGTTCTTTATCTGCACTGAGATCCCTTTACACTTCCTTGGCTATAAATGTCATTTACAGCCTGCACTGCCAAAGTGCTTTAATGGAATTTTGGAGGTAAGTGAGGATAAGGATCATTTTGCTAAACAGAGATAGAGTGTAAAATGATGGTGAACTCTGTGACAACACACCTCCTCTTATTGACATGTGTAGTCTAAATGAACCTATAAAGAATCAAAACTGGTTGAATTTACAAGCAAGTTAAAAAAGAAGAAAGAGTAAGGAGGTGGAAATTCAAGTCAACTTACATCTTTCCTACCCCTAATGCTAGTTATTTTTTCTTGTTACCACATTATTTTCCAAATCTTTGGTATGCAGGCTATACCATCATATCCAGAGATTTACACATTTTTTACTCTGAGACTCATTTTCCACCTCATATATATCTTTCACTCCAGACAACACTTTTAAAGCTTTCTTTCCTTCCTCCTCTTCTAAATGACAGTGACAACATCAGCATCACAAAACATGACTTTCCTCACTTCTTTACCCCAGTGCTATTAAAAGTTTACTAAGTCTTATAGTAGAGATGGGACCATATTAGGCTCTTACTCTATTCAGGAAAAGTTAGTATCTCCCTTCAGGACTATATAACTCTTCTTTACTTATAATAGGAACAGTTTGATTCTAGTAATAAACTGGCACTTCAGCTCTGGAAAAGACATTCATCATGTCTTTTTGCTTCTTTTTTAGTGAGTGGGATTATGCAAAAAAGGAACTCAAAAAGGGACTTGAAATGCACTTTTTAGCTTATATGTTACAGAAATTCTAAGAAGTCACAGAGGACTCTTCTGAATTAGCTTTCTTATTGAAATTTGCAGTTTGTTATACTGAGAAAGGACTCTAAAGAGCAAATAAAAAAGTCTGGATGTAATGACTTAGTGTTTATAGAACATAACTGCTACAGGACTGATTGCATGATATATTACTTCTTTCATTGTGAGCCACAAAACAGGTAGAGGCATGGTAGACTAATTTGGTTTATATATTCAGCTGTAAGGCTAGACACTGCATCATTCTTTTCATAAAGCAGGGACTGGAGGCCTGTGTGCCTGTAGCCATGACAACAATAAACCAGCTCCAAGACTGAGCTGTAAGTAAGAAACTTGGCCTTGTCTCCATCCCTTCCTGCTCATGACCCGACTCTACTCACTCTCTGGAGGAGGGGGCTGGGTGCTCATGAATGATCTATTGAGAAGTGTGTCTACAACAAGCCTTTTAGCAGAATTCCCACCATTACACTAACGTGAGTGCAGCTCCACTCTTGCTAGTGGTGACTTCAGCTTGAGCATGAAAAACCTCTTGGCAGCTGTTCTACTTCACTGTATAGAGTTATTGCTGTATAGCAATAATTGGTGATAAAAAGACAACTATCTTGTCTACGTTAGAACTCCCATTGTTGCTAGCACTGATAGAGCTGCAAGAAGAGTGGTGAACTCCTAGGACTCCTGCTGGAATCAATATAGATTGTGAATAATCAAAAGTCCTTGAAGATCAGACCCAAGTTCCCTAAGCTGAAATTTTATTGGCATGATAAGGCAATATGAAAGCAATATAGGCACTTCTTATGCGCTACATGTTAAAAATGGGTTATCTGTACAAGTCATATGAAATGAGCAGTAGTGATAAACGAAAAGGTCAATTTCAGACAGCAGATCTGATTTTAGACTGTAGGTCTTAGTTGCTGGCGGTATGCAGTGCATCGTGTCACAGTATGGAAAAACCTAGATAATCACACGGTGCTAACATGTCCTCCTCTTTTCATATGCTTGCTAAACATCAAAAGTCTGTTGGAAGTACACGAAGTAGTTTAGGAATGACAAGTGTCAGTAGTTGGCAAGAGAATGGGGAGAAACTCAGGGAAACTCATTCAACAATTTACCTCATCATATTTTATTCTAAATCAGAATTTATACAAATCCTATGTAGAATCATTGAAGTGCTTCCTGCATTTCTTATTCACGAAGATGAAAATCTTCTTGGTATTTTATACATCTGTTTTCTGTTTCATTTGTATCAGAAAAGATGTGGAAATTTCACATCATTATGTTTGCACTGTGCAAACTGAATGTGCTTGTATGACTACACCAGGACCTTTTCTTTCAAGAGGGTCTCAAGGCTATAAAAATCAACTGAGCAAAGTATGTTATGTTTGGAAGGACAAGTGAAGATTAATTTAGCAATGTTAATGAGATTTAGAGTTAATGAGATCTGTGATAACCTTTATCTGGACTGATGCCTGTAATGACTGTGACCAATACTGTGGAAGAAGAACTGGGATGATACACTCTCTTCAGAGTGTTTTAAGTCTGAGGCTTTTAGTTTCCTTTTCATCTGGTTTTTAGTAATGGTGGTTTCTGGTTTTAGAAACAAAAAATTACAATAGTCTAATCTTGATTTTGCTAGTGCTGAAGTCATCACTGGATAATTATATTTAGCAAGAAACACTTTTTGACTAACTGCAGGTGTCAGTGGTTCATCCTTTGGGTTTGCCTCACTAGTTCCAGTGGATCATAAAAGTCTGACCTGCTCTTTTAGTATGATTTCTTGTGATCTCATGAAGATAAGATATCCCCTCGTGTCTTATCTAATCATATACCACTGTTACTCAGAGGAACTTCTATAATAATCTCCCAGGAAAATAACTGTAACAAGTTTGTTAACTTTTGGTGAGTAATTGTAAGATAAAATTTGTGCCACAGTCAATGGCAGCAGGACAGGTTTAAGATCCCAGTAGTAGTTTTCTGTACATTACTCTTCTACGTGTTATTTGTTTCTCCATCTTTTTCATTCACATTCACTCATGCTGTTCAGAAAAAAATCTCATGAATCTAAAAATAGTTCCTACTAAGAAGTTTGTCAAGGCATTAAAAAAAAAAAAGTAACTTTCATTTTACTATTGTAATGATTTTCAATATTAATTTAGGAAAAGTATAATTAGAATTTTAGAATGTGAAGCTGTGGATTTCTGTGGACAAACAAATAAAAAGCTAAAGTTGGAAAAAAAACCATCCAGTTCATAACATTACTGGGAACAATGCACCAAAGATGAACAATAAATTTGGCAACCCCACAGTCATTTTGCTGTTGCTACTTGGCTATACCATTTTGATTAGGTATCAGACTCTATCTGGTGTTTAATGGACCTTTTGCTTGGTAAGAAATAAATGTAATAAATGTATTGGTTTTATAATTGAAACAAACTAAAAATTACATTTGACTTTTTTATTACTAGTTATTTTGGAAAAATTGCAATCTTTCAGCTGTAAACAGGGTTTTTTTTGTTTTACGTACTTGACAAAATATGTTTTCTTTTCATTTACTTATGCAAGCTAGTGTCAGCAATTCTAATCACAAAGGCTTAATCCTTCACAAAAATAAAAAAAAAAAAACCAAAACAAACACTGCATGAAGCATTTAACAGTATCTTATATAATAGTGTTTCTGACGGGCAATTTTTCTTCAGGACAGAACCAGATTAAATGTACTGGATATACTCAGTTTGAAGTATTTTAACTGGGCCTCTTCTATAGCTTGTCTTCATAGCTTTGAAAATATGGAATTTGGATAAGTCTGATATTTTTACCTTACTACCTCCAATATGAAACTAACATAAAGCATCCAGTTAAAGTGTCCAGGCATTGTAGATGGCAGTTAAAGAAATGTTTATTCAAAAATTTCATCTAATAGTATCTTACAGTTATTTAGCAGTATCTTAAAAGGAAGTCCTAACTGTAACTTTGTATTATCTTTCTGAGTTTTGCATGCTGCTTCATGCATGTCCCCAGTTTCAGACAGAGCATCTGACACATAACACCTTTTTCATTGCTTTACTTAATACTATATCCTAGCAATGCTTTTCAAAATAAAAATTATATTATTTTTTTTTCTAGGTGCGATTATGCATATGATGATGTGTTTGTTAGAAAAACTTCCCTGACAATAAAATTACAAGGACAGAAAGGTAGGAAGCTGTATGTGTGACGTCTGGCACACAGAATTTTTAAGAAGTGTTTCCTAATGTCCATTCTAAACCTCCCTCTGGCACAATGTGAGGCCATTTCCTCTTGTCCTGTTGCTCCTTACTTGGGAGAAGAGTCTGACTCCCACCTCACTACCCCCTTTCAGGTACCTGTAGAAAGTGATAAGGTCTCCCCCTCAGTCTCCTCTTCTCCAGGCTAAACAACTCCAGTTCCTGATAATTCATGTTTGCTGCTGAGTGACTGGAAATCCTCCTCAGCCTTACTTCTTCATCTGAACATCTTCCAAGGACACTGCTGAAGACAACCGAAGGCTCCAGGAAAGAATCCCTACACATATGGTTAAAGCATTGCTAGTGCTGAAGACACTACTCATGGATGGGCACTCTGCACCTTAGCAAAACCCTGTGACATCTCATGTTTCCCAGCACAGTGCATGTGAGAAGGTCACAGCACAAGACTGAAAACAGAGAGACACTGTGCTGTGCACCGCCATGGTCCTATCTTGAGGCCTTCTGCATCACACATGTAGCACTGGAGACTGGGAGAGAAACTATGGTGCTGTGCTGGGAATGTCTAACTTGCTTGTTCTGTGACAGGAGGGTTCAGATGGAAGCATGAAAAATGGGAAGGTTCACTTTTACTCTATAGTTCTGTATACAAGAGCTATACATCAGCATCTGGATTGAGGCAGGGGAACATGAAGGGGAAAAAACATGTGTAGCACAGTAATAATAAGAAGAACAAGTCAAATAAATGAGCTGTGTCTAAGAATTGAGGAAAAAAAGCATGTTAAAAATGATGGTCTTTAGAGACAAAGAGAAAATAAAATGGTTTGGTTTGCTGAAGGAGTAACTATCAAACAAATATCAATCTTAATACACAGTCTATCAATGAAACATGTTGATTAAAATTCAAATTGCTAATAAAACACCAGTGAAACAATTTGCTGCTTCTGCTCATTCATTTCTACTATCTTTTAATTAAATTTAGTTTAACATGCTAGCAAATGTAGGAAAAAATGATTCAGGAGTTTAGCCTGTTCTTTAAAACAGGACAGAATTTACAATATAGACTGATACAGATTTTACAGAGTTCTTTACACAATTTTATAACAAGACATCCTACTAAATCAAGATTTTTGATGTTTTTATTACATAGCCTGTGAAAAATCTTTAAATACATACAAGAGGAATGTGAATGTGCATATGTGTGTGTGTGCATGTATTTATTCACAAGCTGAGAATGTTACAGTCTGTAAAAAGATGTGTGTATTTTGGCAGAATTTTAGGATAAAGGATAATACAAGTAAAGAAGTGTAAGTGATAGAATAACAAAACTAGTCCTCAATGTGTAGATTATAAATTACTTATATCAAGAATCGCACAACATGAAGGTGTTATTAGTTTATGTAATTTACAAAAAATGCTGAATTACAAATGGATCCTTTTTGGCAGAAGAAAAGACTAAAATATTTTTCTGCAGCATTGTCCTTCAGGGGCCTCAGAATGCCTTGTAACCATTAATTGAGCTTCACAACACTTCTCTGAGGTAGGTATTTGTGGATAAAATGAGGATCAGAGTGACTAAATGATTTGTCAAAGTCACAAGAAGCCTTGACTTTCAAGTGGTTTTGCTGACAAAAAGGAATGTTTTTATCACAGGGTAACTGAAAAGAGCAGAAGCATGGCAATCACCTGTAAGCTTGAAGTGCAAGATTGGCCATAAGCAAGATGGAGTATGCATAAACTTCCTTAGATAACTGTCAGTAAGAACTGCAGCTGCCTTATTTGTGTTAAAACTTTTAAAAATGAGCAAGTACCATGCACATTTTTGTAATAGTCCTACCTTTCTTCTAGCTTAACATAAAGTCATTGAGGGCTTACTTTCAGATAAACCAGGAAGAAGGAGAAGGAAAATTTAGTTGTCTCCCCTGAATACCTTGCTTTCAACCCGTGGACAAAGTACCATTTTTCATACATCACTTCAGAAGTTAACGATCTTATATTCAAATACAGGTCTTTTTATTAGTCCATGACTGTCCAGAATGGTACACGAAAAAAGCCAAATATGCACTGGAGTTTTTGCAGTGTGCCAACTTGAATTATTGTGTGGTTATTGTGCATTAAAAAATGGAGATCCCTGGTGCTGTTGTTTAGAATGAGCACTTTGTTCTCCATCAGGTATGGATAGTTTTAATAAAATCTTGCTTTCAAAGTACAAGTCATCATGAAGTATAGTATTCTGTATTTCACAGACACATGCTTCACAGATCTGTACACAAGTAGTATTTGCTTGTGAATATTTATTCAGTTGCTTTCAAAAGGCTCTGCAGTTTATTAATTGCCTTCCTTTATGTACTCTTAAAGATTTTATGTAGCTTGCCATCCTTCTAGTTAGTTTTTATTACTTTGCTGTTTTCCTATTATTATAGCTGTTGCAGAGTATTGCAGCTTTGTACATTGACTTAATCTTTATTCACATTATTATTTAGTCTTGTTCTAGTAGTGGAAGGATAGATGCAAATGTGATGAGAGTTTGGTTTATCCTTAGCCTTTATTACCAGATACCCACAAGGAAATAAAGCTTTGATCTACTTCCTTAGAAAGCTAATCCTGATGATTATGTGGGGGTATGTGCAGTGGTAGCTACAGGGATATACATCTTTAATCTCTTGGTGTTGAATACTTAATCCAGTAAAGATTCTTGGCAAGATGATTTAAGAAAGAGCAAAATAATTAAACTGTTCACAGACATTGTTTTCAGGAATGTAGATTTAGTAGCTTAATACTCCAGTATCTCTTTTTTGTTGTTTTTGTAAAGGGACACTGTAATAAAATTGTGTAATTCCACAGCAGTGTATTGTGAAACAAGCTAACAGTTGCAAACTGTTAAAACACTCAGATGTCCAGCTTCCCCATTACAGAAATCAGACTTGGTATTGTGCAGATATGACTAGGGTGGCTATAGCAGTGCAGAAATTTAATTTTCACAGAGCCACAGAATCACAGAATTGTCACAGTTGGAAAAGATTTTTAAGATAACCACATCCAGTCATCAACACCAAACCAAAACCACTCCCCTCCCCAAAACCAAAAACAAACAAACAAACAAAACCCAAAAAAACCCAACCAACCAACCAACCA
>JANIJG010017750.1:38648-49959 GCA_024611175.1 Megaceryle torquata | reverse complement strand
ATTTTTGAGAGAAGTTGTGAAAAAAAAAAAGATGCGTGAATAAAAAAAAAAGAAGAAAAAAAAAAAAAAATCAAAAAAAAAAAATACCCCCCCCCCAAAAAAAAAAAAAAAAAAAAAAGAAAGAAATAGAGCTCCAGAGGCAGATAAAACCATATATGAACAGAGGCTGAATTTCAAGAGCTGTTTTGGTCAACATGACAAATATCTCAGAAACCATGAGGCAGTTTGTTTAGATGTTTGTGTTATGCCATTTTAAAGTACCACTTGAGATTCAAACATCAGAAGGCAGTAACTAATGTTGAGAAGTCAACACCCAACAACTTTCAACTAAAAGCAGCATCTGCCTCTATTCTTTCTCTGAGAGGTCTCTCTCTGCTTCATTCCAGTGAAACCTTTGATGTTCCTAATACTCTTCTCTAATGCACCTCAACTTGATAATGAAAAAGAAAAGCCATTTTTCACGTTAAACTTGGCCAGCCTGTGAGTTCAACCATCTTACAGAATGGTCTGGTGAATACTTTACACTGTCTCTGTCAAGCCTCGGGAGCATACATTAGGAACACAGTAGAGCTGGATAAATGGATAATAAGAGAAAGAGAAATATTGCCTTTTTTAGGGATTGGTAAGCTTACACTTTAGTTCATCTAGGTATCTAGAGCCTTAATAGGGCTATGGCCAGCAACACAGGCATTTTCTAAACTGAGTTTCCTTGTCTGAGTAGCAGGCAGGGCGTCCTGCTTCTGCAGAAGATGGAGCAGCAGAGAGAATGTGTGATGCACTGACCACAACCCCACACCCTCTCCCTCTGCACTGCTGGAGGGAAAGAGGTAGAGAAAATCAGGAGTCAAGCTGAGCCCAGGAAGAAAACAGGGGTGGGGGAAAGATGTTTTAAGATACGGTTATATTTTTCATCATCTTATGCGGATTTGATTGGTAATAAATTAATTTCCCCTAGTCAAGTCTGGTTTGCTCGTGACAGTAACTGGTGAGTAATCTCCCTGTCCCTATCTCAACCCATGAGCCTTTCATCACAATTTTTCTCCCCTGTCCAGCTGAGGAGAAGTGTAGAGCGGCTTTGGTGGGCACCTGGCATTCAGCCAGGGTCAACTCAACACAGGACAATAGAGATAATTAAGTCCAAAAGAAAAAAAGAACTTGCCTTCCTTGTGATGTTTGCATCTGTGGAATTACCATAATGATCTGAATAACAACTAATGAGTAAATATAAAAAATAACACTGAACTCTAAATACTCTTTTATTGGTGAATCAGCTATATTCCTAGCTAGTTATAGGACACTGGGAAAAAGTATTCTTTTTTTGCTTATCTTGCTTCTAGAATCTTTCAACATCATTCATACAGAAACAAAATTACCCTTTGCTATTTCACCTAGTAGTCTAGATGTAGACAATGTGTAGCTGAATTTTTGACCACAAATTTTTGACCTTTTCTGACCAATGACAAGGCTGAACAAGAACACAAGGGTTATAGATGAGAGACTCTCATTAATATCCACCTTCCTCAGAAAAAGGACATGCAAGTGCCCATCCTTTTAAACTTTTTAAATAAATCTCTTACAAAACAATATAATTCAAACTAAAGGACATACTTCAGCTTCTGACACCCCAAATCTGTTTCCTTGTTTTTATGTCCAGAATTATTATATTTTATTGGCATAGCAGGCATCAGGGAGCAATCCTAATCTGTCAACTCTGAGAATAAGTACATAAACAACATCACTTTTGAGCATCTTTTTTAAAAAATCTTTAAAAATTCCAGTAGGTCTCATTCTAATCAGCTTGACAGAAACCTCCACAGCGAGGTAGAACAGGAGGATTAAATGATAATTGATTAAGAAGAAAGAGTGGTGGAAATGATCTCCTGGTACCATCTTTACCAATCATGCTATTATTTTTTTAATTGTAAAATTTTTATTTTGCCTTGGAATTAATCCAAAGATCTCACATTTTTACAAGGAGAGACTGATTTCTGTTACTGATTAGCTGAATTACTTAGTGCCACAGAACATACACTATGCCTGGAACAGGCCCCTGTACACAGTAGCTTCCACTTCTGTAATTTCCTCAGTTGATGATAGCTGTGTTGCTTTTCTATAGGCAAGATGTGGAACATGGAGATGGAAAAAACATCAGCAGCAAAAAAGCCCCACTCAGACCCATTTGTTTTTCTCATTCACAGTGCAGGAATTTGTCTTAGACATTATTTCCTGCATGTTGACCTTTTTACAGTTTCACAACATAGGTTTCCTACTGCTTTCCTCTGAAAACAACATTATAAAAGATACTAGAGATCAGTAAATAGTTTCATATATGTGGCCTATATTTGAAATTTCTGCCTTTTTTTCTGATGCATTTTCCTTGTTTATATTCTAAATAATGATTTCCCCCCTTGGTATTTATAACAATCAGAGATTTGTAGGCCATTTTTGAATTAGTCAGACAGGAAATTGAGGTAGATTTACAATATGTTCAACTCTGTATTAACCATCCAAACCCATAATAGCATGAACTCTTTTCTGTTAATTCTGCTCCTGCCCTTTTATGTTCCAGCTGCACTTGGAGACCTGAATTAGCACATGACCATATGTGTAACCCACCACATAAAACTATATAATTGCTATTATTCTCTCTCTTTTAGCAGATAATCTTGCAAGGAATAAAACACCCAGGAATTCTCTCATGCCATCTAAATAGGCATGCTATATATGATGCACATACAGAAACCTCAGATGAGGGCCTATATTTAGTTTAGAGCTCTACATCCTGCTGCTAAAGCATTTTCCCAATAATGCAGTAATTGAAGTTCAGAGTTAGCAAGACAGATGGATACATGCAGAAGGTTTATAAAGGTTTCAGACTGTTAAAAAAATAATTTAAAACCATAATGTGATTTTTACTTGTCTAGAACTGGAACCCTTTTTTTTTACTATTTAGTTACTCTCAAGTTAAAAAGAGCAGTTTGCATTTTTATACCTGTTCTTTGCTGTGTAACTGAAATGGGGTTTATCAGAGGTGAAGACAGTGAAAAACACCGAATCTTTCCATACACATTTTACTGTCTATTGGGCTGGGAAAAGAACAACACGCTAATGCAACATAACCACGAGATAAGTCTGCTTTCTGTTTGTGTGATTCCTTACCCTCTGTTGATGTGTGCTGGGATAACATTTGTACTCACTGGTTCTTTATCCTTGACACATCTTTGGAGCAGCAGAATTTTTGGGCTTCTGTTATTTTCTTTCTACCTTCTTGTACTACAAGTACAATCTATTGTTAAAACTCACTTTCATCTCTGAAAACCACTAAAATAAACTGCCCTTCTGCTGTGGAGACAGGCTGTTTATTTGATTCCTCCTGACTTTATTATTTTATAAAACTTTATTTGCCCATCTCCAGTTCTCTGTCTGTCTGTGGGAAATGTAAGGGTCACAGTCAGCAATATTGCAACTGCACAATAACAGTAGGAACAGGTGACACCAACAAGTCTACAGTGACCTACAAGCAAAAACATTCACCTCTGAGAATTACGAAGAAGGAAGGAGGACCCAGATGAAATGACTTTAAAAGAGACCATTTGAATTGTCTGTAAATCTCAGGAGTGATAAGAATTTTTCTTCTGTCAGACTGAGAAATTCTGATTATTTCCAAAGTAGGGATATTCTTTAGGAAGACATGTCAACAAACAATTGACTAAAAATTAATGTGCAATGGCAGTAAGAAACAGATGTGGGGGCTTTTTTATTTTATTTCCTAATCAGACTGTAATTTGTCTGTACCTGTTTGGCATATTGTCACTTTCTTAGCTAAATCTGATAATATGTATGTCTATAGGAACTTAATTTCAGGACTACAGTAGTGATCTATTTAATAAAGAAAATATACACCATGAAACTTAAAATGGGATCTAAATTAGACTTGTTTCAAAAATAAAATAATTTTCTTTATGTAGTTATGCAAATTTTTAAAAAATAATGATTTTCTCTATGTAGATATGCAAATTAAAAAAAAATCAATGTAGAACAACAATGCCATATGACTTAGGAGGCCAGTAACCAAAAAAATCAGCTGTACATTTTCTATGCATAGATTATTGATAAATCATGGGTTGAGGTTTGTTTAAACAGGTGGTCTGGAAGATACTTTCCAATAACATACATAGCATTCACAAAAAGTCTAATCAAATAAATTATTACGCTAGAACAAAAGCGTATTCACTGAAAAATTGATCTACTAAAATTATTCAAGAGGTTTTGCCATTAAGGGATGAGACAATCTGTTGAAAGATGACAAAATGAAAAATAATCAGACAGCTGGTTTATTGTCATTTAAAAATACAAGAACTCTGTCAGGACCAATGTATTAATTTCCTCTTCTGCTGGGAATTATGAAGCTGTGGCTTACATTCTGCTCAGTATAACTTCTCTATAGGTGTTTTTTTTTTTTTTTTTTTTCTAATTAGAATGCATTATGAAAGAAGGAATGAGTAGACCAACTGAAAGACTAAGTTACATAAAGTAATTACATATTCTGAACCAAGTGAAACTTCTTCAGGTAGAGACATAGGATTAGGGCTAGGATGAAGGATGACAGTCACTCATTTGTCATGAGTTTTTGCTCATAAGATCCTCAAATGTCTTACCAATTTTTTGGGAATAGCTTAATATTTTTTAGTTGTTGTTGTAATAATAGTAATAATCATTATCATTATTATCTCAAAAGATAAGAAACTCAGTTTTTGCAATATAGCTTCACAGAAGTACAGGGGTAAATGGATTGAGAGAGTGCAAATGCATACAACATCTTGCACATGGCTGACTTACAGTGACTTCTCTCACATCTTGATGTCTTTTAGCAGTTATTCAGTTTTCATGTAAGCCAGTATTTCCTGGGCCTGTCATCTGGAGCTGTGCTAACAGCTATGTAATTGCTTGTCATGCTTTGGATGACAGAGCTGCTCCAATCCAGAAAGGCTAGAGCTCCATTTTCTTCCCTTCCCTTCCCAAAGCAGGTCCAGAGTGTAACTGTTCTGTAGAATAAAGTATAGAATTTAGTACTTACTAGGATAAGTGTTTCCCAGAGAAATCGGTAAGAAATCATTTTTGTCAATGACCAGACATGGTCATAAGATGGTTCTTATGGTGTCGGAAATTCCTGTTCAAGATGCCAATCTGAGAGACCTGCCACAGTCTTAGCACAGTTTGTGCTTTTAAAATGTTACTCTGTTATTTTGATACTATTTTGCTCTATTTTTTCTATGGATGATGCACCTGTACAAGTTAGTCATTATTCTTGTAAACACAGTGGACTCTGCTCACACCCCCACACCCCCCCTCCCCCCCGGTTTGACCATTAAATATATTTAAACACATTTTAATGTGGTAAAGAAACATTTTGAATGTCTGTGGTTTTGCTTGTGTATCAATGAAATGCTGCTTAAATATATTTAAATTAGTTTAAATGCATACACACATTTCTGTGAAAGGAAATTTCAGATGTTACCAATATACTTTTATAGCTAAAAGTTATTATTTTCATTGCAGAAATTATATTTCTTAAATGAAAGATTTTAAATAAAGAAATTATATATTCAAGGTAAGTTCAGAGGAAAGAAATCAGGAGAATGACCTTTGAAGTCAGATGACCTCTCAGGGAAAATGTTTTAGTTTGAAAAGGCTAATATCTGAAGTCCATTTTGGATAATAATTTAAGATTAAACTGGATAGAGTACATCAGAAAAGCACAGAGGAAATCACTGAGTTCTGATCCCTACACCAAGAGAGATCACTGTTTATATTGGACTTTTTAACTCCAATGTCTACAGTTTTGCTATGGGGCATCTATTCTGCAGCATCTTTGATACAAAAATACTGGAAGCTCTGCTGCTCCTGGAATTGAAAAGAAATGTCAAAGAATGTAATAATAATAAAAAAAATTCTTGAGGAAGTCCCAAAGAAGATCAGTGCAAGAAGCAGTCTGGAGAAGATCAGTGCAATATATTCTTCCTGCCCACTGAGTGTCTTTACAGAGAAGTTGCAGAGCTGTTTTATTTCTCACTGCTGATGCATTATTTTCTCCCATGCTGTGTCACAGCATGCCAGCTTGTTTTGCAGCCTTTGAAGCCAGGAGACAAATCTCTAAAACAAAAGAAAAATGTATGTAGATTTTTTTTTTAATTTTTGTTTAAGAAGCAACCTGCCTCCATTGTTGATTAGGCATCTTGCAGGTCGATTGTCACTTTAAATGAATAAATTTTACATAATTACTGGTTCCAGGATTGTATTTGTGAACATTTCAGTTTCTGTTTGTGGAACTGTAAATGTAAGAACAGCTGTCTCAAAAAATCTGTGATTATCATGGTTAATTAATTTACCTGAAAGACAGAAAGATAACAAAACCTGATTTGTGTCTCAGAGAATTTTCAAACCTCTTCTGTAGGTACTATAAGATGACAGTGACAATGGTATACAAAATTTTGACAGTTGCAGCCACAATATGGTCCTAATTTTGAGCATGAGCAGCCTGGCTCAGACTGAAGAGTGACTTTAATGAGAGTATGACAAACGCTTTCTGTGAATGGTATTTTAACATCAGTTCTTAGCCAGAAAAGTGAGACTTGTATTCCTTTGGATAACTAGGCACTTGATAACTTTAACTGTGTTTTTCTTGTGTATAATACTTCCTACTCCTTACCTTGACTCTTCAGATAATATCTATGCATACAAATATATTCAGCATATAACAGAAATTATTAATTTCTAAACTCGAATTCTTTAACATGTACAGTAGCCTATCTCCCCAGAGAAAGGTTTCAAAGTCTTGGAAGAAAGCACCTTTGTCCTAGGAAAGGTTCATTCATGAGTGCCAAGAGTAGTGTAATCTTATTAAGTATCTAGCTGCCAAGCAACAGCATGCAGGAGACATAATACAGTGTGGATGATCTAGGGAAAAAAAAAAAAAAAAAAATTTGTTGTAATGAGCATAGAAGACGGTGTTTAGAAATTAGGAAGCACAGGAAATTCTTAGTTTCAGAAATCGAAATACTTCTCTCTGCCTGCTTTAGTATTTAAACAGTAACGAGCCAAAGTCCATTTCTTGACACATGCAATCTGCAGGTAGGACAGGCCAGAAGGAGAAGGATCATGTGGAAGGCTCCCTGTGGATTTTACTTTCTTTTTTTACATTTTTCTTACTGAGTAATTGCACTTGAATCTGCAAGTCCTACCATCATTACCCCTTCTATAGAGACATCAGTGGAACTGTGTGAAATTTAACTTCCCAAATAAGCAGGTCAAATGAAGTTTTATATGGTGTTTTATTTAGTTTTTAAATAAATCAGGGATCTATTAGCAAACACTCTACATCCACAAAGAAAACAGCAGTCTCTCAAGTTGGATTTCTATTGCACCTGGGGCATCTTACAGAGTTTCAAAACTCTAATTTTGATACCTCTAATTTTTAATACCTCTGATTTTCAGTGTTGTTGTTGCTTGTTTGTTTGGGTTTTGATTTATTTTTTGTTTTGGTTTGGTTGGTTGTTTATTTTTGTTTTGGTTTTCATTTCCTATTATTAATTTTTTAATTTCCAAAAGTTGTGCAACTTCTACCACTCCCTGAAAAAATCTTAGAGTTCTCTGGTGATTTTGGTGATTATTTGGTGATTATTTGCCTACAGTTCATGTGTTCATTGAGATACTTGGGTGATAACACTGTTATTGTGGGTTGGTATTGGCTGCAGAGGAGTTTGCAGCTGCTACAGTCTTACAGTTTCTTAGAAAGGCTGCTGTGGGCATTACTACCCAGGCAGCATCTACTCTGGAGTTTCTGCAGAGGGAAAGTGATATATGTATCTAAGAAAGGATGATTTATAGTTGCACATGCTCTAAAAGGCAGTAAAAATTTGTGTAGTTGACAAAGATTGGGGGAGCTCTAAATAAGAAAGAATCAAAGGAAGGTGATAATTAGAAAAAGAAAAGAATTTTTAAATGTTTACCTCTTTCAGAGGTAAAAGAACAGTTAAATTTTCAGGATCCTAGGCTAACTGGATTCACAACTATATCTAAAGCTTTTAAAATTTATCAAAATGTAGAACTCCTTGTTGGTTATATTAAATACTAGTTAGGATAGGGCTTCAGTAGAATGCACTGGGATTTAGTAGGTAAAAATGCTAATGTTACAGGTTTTTTAATAGCTACATTAATCTCTAAGACATTGGTAGTGTGAAATCAATAAAACTGATAAGAAAACATGAGAATCGGAGATATTTAAAAGTAAAGAAAGGATTCATGAGCCTCTGATCTTTATATTGTATTAAATAATAATTTCAGCCATGATCATTGAATGTGTCATTAACATCACATGTTTTTTGATATATCAATTAAAATAAAGTGCCTCATGGGACTTAAAAAGCAAATCAGATATCAAAGGAAGAAAGAGAAAAGTTCAGTGAAGAAGTAAGCATAAACTGCTTGGCAGAAGGTTGAGAGAAAAAAAAGGTCTGTCCTAACTCCCAGTAAATGAAAAGGAAACTTCATTTTCATCAACTTTCTTCTTGGGAGACCTTCATAACTTCGTGACCTCAAATTTTGAGGACTCAATAGATTCTCACCCTGTTTTGATTAGAGGGATTATACTTAACCTTTGGTGAAAAGCTTATTTATTCAATGATAAAACTGAGTTTTATCTGCATCAGCAGGGGTTAAGATATGGGTAAGCAAATGGGCAGTTATCTGTTGGACATACTTAATGGACAAGAATAAAGTTAAACGGAATATTGTCAGACTGCAAGAACTTTCCTTCTTTGCTGGCATATATTAGTGCTATGTTTTGTCCTGCTTAAAACAGTATTTCCTTTTCTCCCCAGAGATTTCCTTATTTTTGCCAAGCAGGGCAAAAGACCTCTAGTCAAAGCAGGGCTAACTTCAAAGTAAGGTAAGATTTCTCAGGACAAGTTCTGAGTTATCTCCAAGTACAGATATTACACTACTTCTCTGGGCATCTATTCCAGTGCTTGGCTATCCTCATGGCAATTATTCTTTTTATTTTGGCAGCTACCCTGAATTTCTCCTGCTGCAACTTGTGATCACTGCATCATGTATTTTCACTGTATGCTTCTAAGAAAAGTCCACCTTCATCTTCTCCATAACCCCCTTTTGGTTGTTGAAAAGTAAATTGGATCATTTATTAGCCTTTTCTCCAAGATAAACAAATCCAGCTTCCTCATCGTCTCCTCATGCTCTACCTGCTTCATCATTTTGGTGCCCCTGCAATGGGTACTCTCAAATTTGTTGATCTCTGTGTATAAAAATGGCAACCTTGACACAATACTCCAGTTGTGGCATCATGAATGCTGAGTCGAGAGATGTAACCACTTCCCTCAGTCTGCTGGCTATGAATTTTCAGGAAGCCTTCATCACCAACAGCCCAAACTGATTTTCTGTTATCTAGTTTCTCTATGTATCCAGAATTCACCCTTACAGCTATCACAGGAGACTTCCTGGAAATGTTGCCTATGTACAATATCTCTGCAAGAATTTCTGTAAAAATAAGCATGTTAAATAGGTAAAGGCAGCAATATTCACATACTTCTTACTAAAAATGGGGAAAATTATATGCATATATTTCTTTGCTTATGGTTTGAACATTCATTGAAATTAGGGAGTATAACAGTCAACTCCCAGTTTATAGAAGTGTAAGATATACTTACATTACTTTATGGAATCTGATGACTGAAACAAGAACAGTCTCTACCCAAAACACAGATATCTGTCAAGGAGTGAGATAATTCATTATTTGTAACTGTATTGGTAGATGACAAGTACTTAGAAGAGAAGCATCAGATATATGAGTGCAGCCAAAAGAGGAGCAGCAAAGATAAAAGTTGTAGTGGTTATATATGACAGAGAAAGGCCTGTATGGAGATGTTTTGGTTGCTTTGTCTTGAGGGAAATTATAATATAAATAACGAGATTAAAACATTTAGAATACACAAAAAGCATACTACTAGAAAGGATGAGTTTTTTCCAACAGTTAGCCCTTGGTGTTAAATATACCCCTATTTGTTTTTCATCACTATTGAAAAGACATGACTTTTACAGAAAAAAAAAAGTTCTTTTTATAGTGTTATGCCTCTCAAGTGACTAATTTGGTTGAAGAGCAAATACCTTTACAACCTAACAGATGGTGAGCTTCAAGGAGAATCTACACACCAAAAATGTGCCAATTTAAGTGATCATATACTGATGTACAAGTACACCACTCCAAGGAATTTGCTTATAATCTGATGGAGTTTGATTACTGTTAACACCCTTCAGCTGGCAGTGTTAAATTGGTCTGAGTGATTATTACAGAATTTTTCAATATAGTTAGATATCCTTAAAGCTATTGATTTAAGGGTCTGGGATTGAAGTAGCCACGCCAGAATTCTGGACTGATTTCTAGCCGAAATCAGTTTACCTCCCTTGTCCGTAGAAGAGTATAGAGCAACTAACAGAGACATAGTTGTCTAGGTTGAGTCATATGAATCAGATATATGAATGAAGTCACTCAGTGACTTGTCTGGAAAGAATGTTGTTTCCTGCTACTGAAAATGAAGGCCTTTTCTGCCTAGATACAAAGGAAGGGCTAGATATATCCTAAAGGTGATAAGGTTTAGCATCAGAGATCCAGAGAGCACATGTGCTGTGCAAGGGAGTACGAGCATCAGTCTGACAAATGTGACTTTGTAAAGGACATAGGATCCTTGTGGTGCTACATTGCAACCCTTGTATAGCTAAATTAATGGCTTAGAACTTTTATTTCTTTACAGGTGTTCCTGTAACAGATCTCTTAATAAACTGTATACACAGACAATAGGAATTCCAAACAAACGAAGAACTCCCCTTCTATATTCCTTCTCCCTTCCATAATACATTATGCTGCAGCAATGAAGGAAAAGTGCAAGTATGAGTTTACTTAACATTTTCATAGAGTTAAAATACTTCTGCTGTCCTACTTCCCTTCCCAGACTGCCCTCTCCAGTCCCAGATGGGCACTATTTATGTCACATACATGTGAAGGAGTGTCTGTATGTGCGTTTGTATAAGTAAAACACCTTTGCTCAGAGAATGCACTAAGAATAAAACTTTTCTTAACAATACTTTTTGATTGCACAGTGTTATGACTTCAAATTATGGACTCAAGTTGAATGTATACTGCAGGGCAATTTAAAAAGAGAATTTTTAAGAGCAATTTTGTACAATTTTGTCAACTACTAAAAAGATTTTTTTTTTTTTTTTGCTGTGTGTGTGGTTCTCA
>JANIJG010017750.1:0-32692 GCA_024611175.1 Megaceryle torquata | reverse complement strand
GGAAAGGAAAGGAAAGGAAAGGAAAGGAAAGGAAAGGAAAGGAAAGGAAAGGAAAGGAAAGGAAAGGAAAGGGAGAGGAGAGCAGGAGAGAGGGAGAAACAATAGAAAAAACAGGTTTCCAGGTTCAGTTCAGTACATGGTTAACCAAGCAGCCATGCCAACACACTTGATGTGTGAACAATGTGAGGGCAGAAAAATACGACTGGAGTGTGAAAAGAGAGGAGGAGTGTGCTGTCCCTACACTGCTGCCAAAAGAAATGTAGATGAGATCTAATGTCATGCTCTGAGCAATTTATGTAAAGCAATGTTGCCATGACTTAACTGCGTCTTCACATACTGACTTCCAGCACCCACCAGCTTCAGTGGCAGCTGACTGGTCATTTTGAAGATGTTGCTGATGCCTTAGCAGAGGTACCTGAAAAAGGAGACCGTCTCTGAAGTAATTTTGAAGATCCATGACTTAATAACTTTGGTGTACGTAGGCAAAGACATGACAACTTTCAGCACCTGCATGCAGAAACTACAGAGCTGCACTCCTTTAAGTAGATCAGTATGACTGAGCAAAACAAGCCTCGTAACACATACTTTCCCTAGAAATATTTCAGTAGCAGAAGATTAATAGTTTGTTTACTGATAAAATACATCTGGTCTGTACGTAATGTTGCAGGCAAAGCTCAAGCTTAAAAAACCACACCATTCACCCAGTGAAGCAGCTGTCCCTGTAAAAATGCAGTTTTGCTTAGGTAGTTGTGTCTGTGCTGGGGCTTGTCTTAGCAAAACTTTTAGTCAGGAATGGGCAGATTTTTGCTTACCTTGTGCCTTAGCTGAGGCAACAAAAGCCTACAGCACATAGCTTAAGCACAGTAAAATTTTCATGTAATAGGTTTTCACTTGTATTGCAGTGTCATAAAGATGCATTTCCCAAACTGATTTGGGGCAGCATTTAGCTTGGTGTTGTGAGAAAACTGTTATTTGGGACTTAGATAACTGGAAATGTTAACTACAATTGGGTAAATTCACAGGAGAGGGAGCAACACTGGAGTTCACTGGGGGAAAACAGGGTAGAGGCACTTTGAGGAAAATTGATGTTAAGAGATGAAGAATATTTTTATTGGTATAACAACTCCAGCACTAGAGCTGCAGAACAGTGAGAATCAAGACATCATATCATTTACCAATACTGCAAGCAAGAGCAGCGCACATTTTACACACCCAGAGTCTAAGTGATTTGAAAACTTTATAGGTCTGGTTACACAGGCTGCAATTTTTCTATAGTTTCTAGATGAGCAGGAAGAGATCACTAAAAAGGTAATTTTGATCTTTTGAAATATCTTTTTCTGGTTGATTCTGTGAGTCTCTGTATGTGTAGATGTGCGGTGTGAAGATATCTGATATATTACAGTAGGAAAAAGGGGGTTTTGCTGTGGCTTTTTGCTGGGTTACTGAGGAGTATCTGACACTTCTCTCCAACTGTTTTCACCCAGTATTTGAGGGGTGAGGGGCATGAAGGGGAGCAGCTGTGGGAAAGTGCATCACCTGGCCCCTGGCCCAGGTGCCAGACCTCCACCCCAGCAAGGAAATACTGGCAGAGGGAGAGGTTTCTGCCCTCTTACCAAACCCTCCCCAGGCAGCCACAGTCACAGTCACAGGCTAGGTTCATCTGGCCTCTCTGGTCACCTCATTGTTTCAGTTTAGAATGAGGCTTCTCTTTCCTAGATGTATAAAGTGAAAACTAGAGTAGATTGCTCAAAAAAATTAGGGGCTGAGGTGAGTCTGCCACAGCATGACTAGAAGGAGTTTTCCTGGAGTAAACTTTCTTTTTTTTTTTTTAAATTGTTCTTATCTTGCAGATGAATTTACTTCAGGGCATCTTTTTGGCTTCTTGGTGGAGAGACATTAAAGAAGTCTTGAGTCTGCTGTGGTCTCTCTTGGTTCTCCAGATGTGTCTCCTCAGGAGGCCTTTCGTTTGCACAGGTACAACATTGCCCAGCTTCTGAGCCTCCTCACTCTTTGTTAACACTCAGCAAAACCTCCTTCCCACACCAAAGGCTTGCATAGCTTGTGAGCCAAAGGTACATTATCAGATGATTCCCCCTCCAAGTAGCTCATGTTACTGTACAGGACTGCATATGGAGTTGCATGTTAGATCATCAAGATTTTATAATCTTTCTTTTGTCAGTTTAGTATGGTAATGTGAGCACTGTTCAAGTTTCTGTTAAGGTGTTGAAGTATCCTGGAACCATGTTGTGTCATATTTGTTTAGATGCAGCCTTTATAGCTTAAGTAAAGCTCTTTAGGATGTTTGTCTGCTTTTTAATGTCTTCAGATAAATAGACCTCCTCTTGTAGGCTTATTCAATGCATACATTTAATTAACATATTGTCCCTGACCTTAGTAACCTGAGTTTTGATTGCATTATCTGTGAGGGAAAACAAAGGAAAAATTTGATATAGATCATCCTAAACTTCATATTCCTCCATATATTTCTGAAGTGTTTACACACAACAGGAAGAAATCACCTTTTTCCATTCCTCAGGAAGGAAATGAGTGCAAGTGCTAAACTTAGAAATTCAGCTCAGGATCTACAATATATATATAAAAAAATTATATCCAGAAACATAGAAGTATCTTACAGACAATTCCACGCTTCCCCAGTCTCTCTTTCAGTTCTTCCCCATTTTCTCTACCATTAAGTTCTTCCTAATATCTGATCTGATTTTTTCTTTCTACATAAACCTCTCTACTGTCTTCCTGAGCTCTTTATCAATTCTGTTATTCATTCTTTGCAGGTTCTTTCATTTGGTTCTTCCAGTTCAGTGCAGAGTACTGGATGTAATATTTCTTCTGAGCTCTCTACAAGCTTTCACTAGAGAGAAAGACAAACCTATAGGCAACTGCAGTCATAGTTCTGTAATTAAAGAATTTTCCCAGAGGGCTCAACTTCTTAAATTATCACAGACCCAACAGTGATGATGGCAAACTGTGTAGGCCCAGGTCCAGGAAAGGTTTAGGCTCTCATTGAACTTCTTGTTCCATTCAGCTACAAGACTAACCTCTCTCCTACATTTCCCCTTTCATGCTGGCAAGTTTGCAGAGAGAATGCCTTTGAAGTTGAGGTACATAGTGGAAATCAACAGAGGAACCAAGCTTGCTGCTGTTGATGAGAATACAGAATCCAAGCTGTTGTCAGTCTTGTCAACAGTGATTTACTTTTAAGCCTTTGCAGATGGAAAATTCAGGCATCTGAGGAAACAGTATTGAAAAATGAGGTGCTGATAGTCTGGGCACCTCCAAAGATTAAGCTGGAGCTTTCAAGAGCTCAGTTTTAGATTCTTAATTCTAAATCTCACTTAAAAACATAATCACCTTCCTCAATCCAGGCCTTGTGATAGCTGTGTTTCTGTGACGGATTGTTTGGAAGGGGATTTACAAATATCTATTCTCTCAAGTATCTGTTAAGTGACATAGTAGCACTTGAATGGGGGTCTGAGGCTGAATATTACCACAGAAGCTTAGAAAAGCTTGGATATTCATCCTTTTCAAACTGCAAGTTCAGTTGAAAAGCTACTTTAGACTTTTCTGATAATTACCTATCATTTTTTGGGTAAAAAGTCTAACCTCTAAAGTTGCCATAAAAGCAGAAAAAAATAAGGATGATCTATAGAATCCACAGCTCTCTAGATGGGAGGTTGTCGGTAGGAAAACTGGGGTGTGTATGGAGATTATACTTTCAGGAACAGACATCATTCGAATAGAATGTTTTCAAGATCACATTTTTTGGATCTAGTTTCTTTAATGTTGTGATGACTCATTGTACAAACATTTGGCACACATTTTTACATTACATATGTTGAAATATATGACCTACTTTTAAATTTGAGAAGATGTTAAAAGTTGCAAAAAGCTCAGATATAACAAAAACATAGTTTCCAATAAAGCACTGAGGAACTTGAGTTTTTATGAGAACAATAGAAATATTTTTATTGTTAATCTGCAAAACTGAGTTCAATTTTTTTAACATGGCTTTACAAAATGTCTTGCATTTCTATCCTGGAAATACCACAATCTCCTTCATGCTGACCTCTTCATAACCCTGTGCATGGTCCCAAGGGGAACTTATACCTTAAGACCCCATCAGAAAAAAAACAAACAAGCATCTGGGGAGAAAGAGCAGGTCAAGCAATTTCCATCCTCAGAAACTGGTTGGTCTGGGATTCAAAATAGATACCTAAAAAAGTCACTAATCACATCTCAATAAATACTGTTGGAATACTATCTCCTGAATTTATCTAAAAATTTTCCTTGAAGGTTGTATTCACATACTCTTCAATACAATAGAAGGGATTTTTTTTAAACCAAAGTCTTTATGTTCTCAAAATGCTATTTACAATTTTATAGATGCTTCAAGTGATTTGGTGGCTTTAAGACTCATTTTCTGTAGTTTTTTCCAAAGCAGAGAAGTAGAAAAAGAGAAAAAGATTGATTCTTGTAGATATGAATGTGTTGTAGATAAGGATGTTGTGACTTGCTAGGAAGGAACAAATAAACAAACAAAAAATTTACAATGAAATTTGATTAATTAGCCATTTTTTATATCAAACTATCTACTGATGACTTTATGACTTTTAGTTTTTGCTTCTCAGTGATATGATGCTATCATGGAAATAGTTCACTGATTAAGTACAAATGAGGAGATTGGGTCAACTGTCCAGTCATTAGAAATATTAGTTTATTTGCTATAAACAAAAATAGTCTAAAAGGATCATTGAAAAATAGCAAGTATGGTTAAGCAGAAGGGGAAAAAAAGCTTTTAGAAATAAAGAAGATAGCCTACAAGGGAGTAGTATAAATTTAAAATCATAATAAGGTAAAAGAGAAAAAGATTTGACAATGAGATTGCTAAATGAAAAAGAGCTATAATAAAAATGTTTTTAAATGCATCAGAATGAGGAAAACTGACAGAAGCCCATTAAATGATCAAAGACAGGAAGGCCAGTGAAGAATATCTAGAATTATTTGCATGGCTGTGCATTGTCAGAGGGTTGATTTCTACAGAGGAGAGAAGGAGTCTTAGAGTGCAGTTTATTAGATGGAATGACCCAGTCTGGGAGCTTCTAAAGTGGGAGTCTACTCCTACCACATTTCTCCTTCTTTGCCTCACTTCTGGCTGCACACACCCACCACCCATCATGCAGCAACTCCTGTTCTCAGTAGAGATTTCTGTAAGTGTGTAACATGCTTTGTCATCAGTGCCTGAAGAGTAAGAGAAGATGAAAATATGATTTTTAAAAAAGTGTGCTGAGAACTGGAATGAATAAATTCCATACAACCTAGCTAATAAAAATACAATAAAATTTAAGTTACACACCCACAAATGTATAGGAAATAGCAGGGAAAAATTAACATAATTTTTGCAAAAGAAAACTAGACCTTACAAATCACTCAGAAAATACTATGCAAATAAAAACCCATCCACTTTGTACCTGTATTTCCACAAATGCTTATTGCAAGGTGCAATATCAAATGCTCTTAAAAACCTGTGACTGAAAGGTCATTAAAAGATCTCATAATTCTGCTAAGAGACAAGTACACTTCAATGCAGAAAGAAAAATTATTCCTAACTACACAACAGAGAAGCACAAACTCAACTTATTCAGGAGCAAGATCTGAAAATTGCAGTGGATCATAATTCTCTGAAAACATCATCTCAAAACTTATTCAGAAATGCAAATGAATTATTAATAAAACAGTGAGATAATACCAAGTGTTATTCACACCAAATTGGGTGGGAGTGTCTATCTGCCTGAGGGTAGGAAGGCTCTGCAGAGGGTGGACAGGTTGAATGGATGGGCTGAAGCCAATTTTATGAGGTACAATACGGCCAAGTGCTGGGTACTGCAATTGGGTCACAACAACCCCAGGCAATGCTACAGGCTTGGGGAAGAGTATCTGGAAAGCTGCCCCACCAGAAAGGACCTGGGGGTGCTGATTGACAGCTGGCCGAACATGAGACAGCAGTGTGCCCAGGTGGCCAAGGCCAAAGGCATCCTGGCCTGTGTCATAGTGTATCCAGAAAAAGGTAAGGGATCATGCACCTGTACTCAGCACTGGTGAAGCTACACCTCGAGTACTGGGCCCCTCATCACAAGAAAGACATTGAGTTGCTGGCAGCCAAGCTGGTGAAGGGTCTGGAGAACAAAGACTATGAAGGGAGTCTGAGGAAAGTGGGATTGTTTAGTTTGGAGAAGTGGAAGATGAAGAGAGACCTTATTGCTCACTACAACTACCTAGAAGAAGGCTGCAGTGAGGTGGGTGTGGCCTCTTCTCTCAAGTAAATAATAACAAGACTAGAGCAAATGGCCTGAAGTTGCACCACGGGAGGTTTAGACTAGATAGTAGGAAGAATTTCTTTACTGAAAGAATATTATTATATAATTTGTGATCTGAAAACTTCTAAGTGAGATTGGATGTGAGGAACTAATGTTTTAGGAAGTATAGTTCTTTCAAAACTGAAAATAGTCACACACATTCAAGTGGAAAAACCCAAACCAAACGAAAACCAAAAATAACAAGTTTCTAAGGCTGTAGGTTAATAAATACTGCAAATGAATCTAAGTCTGGTGCACTGCTGAAAGAGAAGTGCCATAGAGCTTGCTGTTCGAGACCAGGCACTCCCTCCCTTGTTCTGAGCCTCCATGAGCACCTGTATCACAACACAATAGTTGAGATGAGGCAATTGATGTAGCCATTTTGTTTTGTTTTGTTTCATTTGTTTGTTTGTTTTAGTTGTGTTTTGTTTGTTTGTTTGGTTGTTTTGTTCTGCTTATTCAGGAAACTTTCATCTGGGTCAGTTCTTTGATTTTACTCATCACATGACCCCACCAGCACCGAGGTTAATCAGGATATGGATGTGTACAGCAGGGAACAGGAGTAAATAGCATCTTCTTCAATGAAGTTTCAACTCAGACTATTTTAAATTGGCCATCAGCTGCAGCTTCATAATACAAGTGCTTGATCAGGTTTTGCTTTGATAGGAAACTGGGAGATGGTTAATGTACATCTCCGCTTCTGTGAATTTAAAAGCCTTCCTAAATCTACAACTTTATAAATATCCCTATAGACTGTGTTAGCCCAGCCCTATTAAGGTGAGACAAAAAGCCTTCAATAACTGAACTACTTTTGGCACCTGACAGAGTTCACTTAGATGCTTCTCAGATACTTTCATGTTACAGTAGAAGTGTTACAATTTTAGAAAGAACTCTAATTTCTCTTCAAGGAGCAGTACTCTGCATAGTTCCTGAATCTCACATCATGTTTTTGCAGACCTTGAGATTAACAAAAGGGTAGGGGCAAGGTTCTTGTGGGCAGTAATTCTGAATGGGTGCTGCTATCACGAAAAGTTCTTTAGATTGGTCTGATAGTAAGAATTTTAATAACTTTAAACATATGTGACCCTGCCTGACAAGAGAGGTTTGGTTTTTTTTTATTTCTGTTCCCTGTATAAAGTATTGCCTGGTGATTGTCTGCTGGACAGCTTTCATCCTGTGAAATCCTATTTGATCTCCTTAAGACAATGCTTAATAGGAAAGACACTGAGTGTCTTTCTAAGGTGTGATTTCTACAACAAGAAGGGATGTAGAGGTGAGTAGATTCATTACCTGAATAAGGGTTCAAAGACAAGGCAATATCTGTGTCCAAAATATTGTCATCATTCAAAAGTTAAGAGAAAAGAAAATGTCAGAACAAAAATTATCTCTATTTTCACTTGCTTTTGCAGTGTACTTCTTGAAATGAAACAAAGGGGGAAAAAAAGAACAATAATTCAAATTTTCTTTTGTCATTTCTTTGCTATATGTCCTTAGTAGAAAGCAAAACCATAAAAGCAAAACCATAAGAGCAAAACCACAAGAATCACCCAGACCTGGGCACTGCACCTGTTATATTCTTATGCTACAGAATGCAAGAGAAAGAAAAGGCAATGAGTCATTCCTTCTGGTCCTTGATCAAAGGATCACACAGGTTTTTCACATGTGTAACTCTATGACATCCCAGACAAGACACATTGTGCATCATTGCCTTGGGAGTTCATGGATAATATTCTCCTGAAGATGAATACTGGAAGTTTTAAAGCACAACCCTTGTTTCTTCATACCTTCAAAATTTATCTGAAAAAGATATAGGATGATCCATCTGCACAGGGATTGCCTAGATCCTGTGGAAGTTCTGACTTGTATCAATTTTATTTCCATGTTGGTGTATGCTGTCCAGTTATGCTCTTTCCTTTTTCAGCAAAAATCCAGGTGATGGTCTGTTGCTCACTCTAGGCTAAATCACACTTATGTGTTGCTAGGGCTTTCAAAAAGAGCCACATACTGTTAGGGTTGTTTTAAAGTCCAAAGAAATAAATCCTGAATCATAGAGATCTTGTTGGGTTTCCTACTTTTCTACCCACTCACCCTGGTAGCATGCTGTTGCAGCATGGGTCTTGAAAATCTCTGGGGAACAGAGTTTTATAAAATAACTGAGAATACAGATCTCCTAATGCGTAGGTAACCCTCTGAGTCAAGAGCTTCTTACAGGAGACAGTTAAGCCACACAATGTGAAGGTGCCCTTTTATGCTTCATGGCTGGGGAAAACCCCTTTTATCCCAATGAGAGAAGTAAAGAATCTTTGGATCTGAAGAGCTGATGTTTTTATTGAGCACTGTTATTCTTGAGGAGGGCATGGTAAAAATGTAATTTAACTGGCATAGCTAATGGAAAATAAGTTATATAAATCTTTTTTCTTACTACTAGAACATGGTTATTGTTATGGTTGGAGTAAGCTTACTTTTTCATTGCTTTTTCTTTGTTCCCATTGAATATAGTTTATCTAGTCACTAGTACAACTCTACAACTATTTGCTTCATGTTGTTGGATTTTGCCATTTGAAAGAGAAGAAACTACTTAACATGACAGCAAAATAAACAACAACAACAAAAAGGATGTTCCCATCTATGTTACTGAGCTTAATTTTAGCTAATTAAAATCTTACAACTCCGCATGGCCTCACAGTAGATTTTTTTTTTCCATAACATGGTTTTGGGAGCAATGAAGTTCTATATTTTATTGGCAAACAGTTACAAGAATTTAAACCTTTAATCAAGCTCTGTTAAATGCTTCAGTTTATAAATTGTTTATGAGTTAACCAAGACTTTCCACACAAATCTGTTTCACTTTAATAATAGTCTGGAACTTCTTTCTCTCTCCAGTACAGTCTTCTACTGTTCATATCTGGCTACTGTTATGGTCTGATCAAAATTACTTTCACTTACAGAAAAGCTTAAATATTGTTCATGAATAAGCTGGTGCTGCTAATGAATTAAAAAAAAAAAAAAAAGCTCTCTAAAGGTCTTCCTTCTTGCTCCTGTTACACACCATAAAGAAGAAAAGGCACTGATTCACCTCTACCTACCCGCTAAACCTCCCTTGGCAAGCCTGATGCATTGGCACAGCTTTCCCATTGCCAGCCCTGCATGAGGAGTTCAGATTTTGCTCTTAGCCTTACACAGCTGCAGTTCAGCTGTGCCCCTGAGCCTCATGACCATCCAGGAGGATTAATCTGCTGTACTAATGACAGGTCAGTCTGTTGGGTCAAAGCATTTTGTCATGTTAAGTGCTCAGGGTACATGCTTAGACACATAATACCAACAGAGGGAAAATATATTGGGTCACCCTCCTGACAAAGAAGTGGTGGAACAACCGGTGGCAAACCTTTTTGATAAGCATTCCTGCCCTCTCGTGGTAAAACTGTGATAAATTTAGTTATTACATGTCACACAGGCTTGTCAAGCAGAAAAAAAAAAAAATAGAAGAAGAAAATAATAAAATATTTATTCTCTCATATTAATTCCTGTATCTTTTGGTGTCCAAATTTCAAGAGGTCTTTGCAGTCCTTCAGTATTTTCCCTAATTAAATGAGATTCTTAGAGATGTTTTAACCTCTAGTTAAAAAAGACCTGTTTCTAATTTAGCCAGATCTGTGAATAATTCTTCACATGGAACAGAAGTCAAGATTTTCCCAGTTTTATGGCTACTCAAAGCTTTTCTGTTTGGTTGGGGTTTTTTGTGTTTGTTTGTTTGTTTGTTTTTGGTTTAGTTTTGTTGGTTTGTGTGGTTTTTTGTTTGTTTGGGATTTTTTTGGTTGGTTGGTTGTTTTTTCCTAACCTGAACCAATTCTTGAAAGGCTTTTAGCAATCAGAAGGTGAAATCAGGAAAGAAAAGTACTAGGGTTGTAATTATACCACTTTTAAGCTGCTTCCTAGAGGCAACATACATTTCATTATGCTGGAACACAATGCACTGTTGCCCTTTATTTCTAAAATAAATTGGTAACTGTCTGAAAACCAAGGCTACAAGGAATCTTTGTGTTTATTCATGTTTTGCAGAAAGCTATTTAGAAAGAGACTTTTTGTCTGTCTTTTTGACAGCTCCGAAAAATGTTACTCTGAAGAAACAGAAATCTTTTCTATTTGTGGCTTTAGGTACTGCCACATCTTGCACCTCAGATGTACAGCTTACATTGTATTAGCTCACTCTCAGTCTTGACCAACACTGAATCATACTCACACTCCATCCCTACCAGCTTGTATCATCTGATATGGTAAAGTCAAATACAGACTTAGACAGGCCTAGCAGAAACAGAAACAGCATCTGGATTAATTTACCTGCTGGGAAGCTTCCTCTTAGATCTTGTCACAGTGAAGGATTATCTGAAGATGGTTTGTACCTGCAGACATTCAAGGGGATGTAGAGAAATACAAGAATTAGCAAATCAAACAGTAACGCCAGGTATAAAATAAGATATTACAGAAGTGGATAAGAAAAGTCACCTAGAAACTATCTGTCATATCTATCATAATTTCACAAAAATCTTAAATTACATTTTTCTTCTTTCTTTTTATAAAAAGGGTAGCAGCCTATACAAAACCAGGGTGACAAGAGCTTTCCTGCTGCAGCTAAGAAGGAAAAAGTGGCTTCAGCTGTCATCTTGAAAGGGACTGTAAACTTTTCTAAAAAGAAAAAACAAAACAAAACAAAAATATTCTGTTCAGCAGAGAATGTGAAAAGATGCACATCAAAGAAAATGAATGTAGAGACAGATGTCGAACACATTGCAATGAAGAATGTAATTTCTTCCAAAGTTGTTGCTGTGACTAGTCATACATTTGCAGCACACAGATCTGGATTTTCTTTGACTGGAATGTATTTATGCATTTATATCCAAAGGCTGATTCATTAATGAAAAATCCAGGGCCAAGGTTTTCAAAAGGGACTAATAATTTTCAGATCCCAAGTCCAAACACCTCAAACAAATTTTATGTTCACTCACATAAAATTGCCAGGTGGGCACGCTGGAAATGAATGCATGTAAAAGGCATGAGCCACTTGACGCATGTACTGGGTTTATAGAAGACAACTCATAAGAACTTTACCAGCCCTTGTAGTATAAAAATGACTTGGAGAAACACCTATCCTTATGAGACTCACCACTGCTGGAAAAAGTAATTTCTAAAACGAAGAAACTTAAAGTTCCAGGAAGCTTGTTTTGATTTAGTATTTTCTGTAGTTGGATTTAAAATTTGGATTTCTCAGCATTTCTTTGTTTACTGCACAGCATATTTATCAGGGCAATTATTTAAAAGAAAGATACAGTTTTAAGTAACCTGCTACAGACACTCTTTTTTTAAGAGTCATTAAGAAAGAGTGTTGTTCTTCATCTGTTGCATTATAATGAGCCTCAATGTATGGGTTTTATCAAACAAAACCTATTTAAAAGAGAATTTTACTACAGTCATATTAAGTATTTCAGGCAATAAATATATCTTAAAATGAGACATAAAGGTCATAAAAATTGTAATCAGTGCTGGAAAGAACACCTACCATAATATATTGGTGTTAGCTACCATTCCTTACTCTTGGGCTGCATCACAATCCAGGCTACTGACCACTGCTGGAAAGAATGAATGAGAGATGTGTACACTAATGGCTTGTGAATGTATCTTTTTCTCCTAAAGCAAATGGATTTTGAAAAAGAAAGTTGATTTTTTGTTTTTGTTTTGTTTTGTTTTGTTTTTCTCTCTTTCCTGTGATACAAGTATGAGAATAAAGATATTTAGATATTTCAGATATATCATACATGTCTCTTGTTTACCCTTGCCAAGTATAACAGAAATTTCTGGGAACAACCTATTTTTAGTTGTGGAGAATATTTTAAGAAACTGTGGTTTATTCTGAGTTAACTAGGGAGTATCATAAAGTCCCCATAGAAGTGTACATCTTTTTTCAGCCCACCTAACTTTAGATTCTGAGTTAAGATATCTGCATCAGAAGCCTACTCACTCAAAGTTCCCTTAATCATTGATGGAAAGTGAGAGCTGCCTCCAGACAGTGATTCAGATGGTGGGCTGAATTGCCTTTTTTAACTACCCTCCCTTGTTGATTGTGAAATGTCTTTTTGATCCTCCCCCACTCATTTTTGGACTTACAATGGCTCTTATAGTAGAGATGTGGACTGAGGTTCATATTACTTAAGCCTGCAGACAATAAACTTGTGTTTTCTAGTTGTAAGACCTTTCAGTAGCTGACCATGGTACAGGGGTCCATGGATCACAAGCTGAAAATAATTTCCTTATAGGCAGTAGTTGCTACAGCAACCAGGCTCCAACACTAGATAAGCAATTAATTGTATCTGGGATGAATCTGAGATTTTATAAGCTGTTACTCCTTGACTGAGTGGAAGTAGATTTCAGGGTATTGAAGGTTTGCATCGAAAGAGAATATGTAAAATGAAAATTTGTTCTCTTCCACAGAATAAGGGAAAAATAACTTGAATTACTTAAAATATATCTGTCTTAAAGTAGGAGCTATTAAAATGAATCAAGGCTGTCTAGTATTTCAGGAATTACAACCCAATTGCCAGATACCAAGAACCAGAAGTGTGCCAAAAATAGGCTCTATGTAGAGACAAGGCAAAGTAAATATCACAATTAAGTGGTAAATGTTTGAGCCTTAGGGTCTAAATACTCATTAGAGTAAACAGGCTTATTAGCTTGCAGATGTGGGAAATGTATAGATTTTTGCTTCAAGTAAGATTCAGCATCCCTGTGACTGGAACATTCACTTGGATAAAGTTGCTTGACAGAAATAGAAATTGTTAGGAGCTGACAAATCTGGAAGCCCAGTAGGAGTGAGGCTGCTGCAGCTCCATGATGCCTGCAGGTCTGACTGTCAGGGAGACTGAACATGTACCATAGGCATGTGGACATACACAAACACACACACGCAGAAAAATGGGCCTCTTGGCAGACCCCAGGGTCTCTCCAGCAGTTGGCCAGGCCAGACACTCCCCTGTTCCAGTAGACCATGCCTCCTGCTTCCCCACTCCCAGCAGCACCCCCTGGCCTCCAGGCCACATGCCTCACTTGCCAGCTGGTCCAGCTTGATAGTGTCCAGGATCATACACTGCTGTTGCATCCTAATCATGCCTTGTGCTGGCACAATGGGCACATAGGCCTCCAATCCCTGGTCCACCCCCATACACACATGCACACAGCCCAGAGAGTCCCCACCCAGGAAAATCACTAGAAATGGAGTGTAGTGAGATATTGGGACAGATTGTGCTGGTCAAGAGCAGGCATGGCCAGACAGACACCCTGACCTATGCCTGTTACAAAGAACTGGTTCTTTTCTCCCTTCTCTGTCTGTTTTCCCATACTTGTTCCTCCCCAAACCACCTCAATCCATCCCTTTTGCTACCTTCATTGACTCCTCCAAACATTCCAGTCCTGTGCAGTCCACAGATTCTCTTCCCTGTACCCCATAGGCAATCCTGCACTCTAGGCAAGGCCTCCATTCTATGGGATGACACAGAGATCCTCCTTGCTGATTCCTGGCACTGGGTATCCCCTGGGCACATGGGACTGGAGTTGCCCTGAGACAGTGCTGGGGGTGGAGTGGGATGCCTGAGGCATTGGGGTCTCCCTGCCATCATGCATTTGGGCCTCTCGGGATGAAATTTTTACAAGGTGATGGCTTCTGTGAAGCCCTAGGAGGAGCTTCTCAGCAGATTTTCTGGCTCCCCAGCTGCAGTACTCCTCTGCATTCTCTTGTGGGTGAAAGGCAGCTTTTGTCACATAAGCTAACAGAAAGTTTAGGGACTTTAATCAAAATTAACAACATCTAATAGCCATTGGACTATTAACTATTCAGGATCATCCTCTGAAGTTTCTCACCTTTCATCCAGAAGTTATTAAAAAAAAAAAATTACAGAATTTTTTATATTTTAGGGAAAAAATAATAAATTAATGAATCAGCTCTTGCTGATGGAAACGACTACAAGAAAACTTTTAGCCAGCCATCACTGAACTGTTCTAGTCCTGCACCTCCCATCTGTTATAATCAGATTTGATGGTTACATTTCTGTTGCACAGGCAAGAAGAGAGCATGTGCTGGTATTGTTTTCTAAGTTAAAATCCTCAAACAAGTTTAGAAAAAAAATATTCTCTTGCAAGTTGTTTTGATACCAACATCATTAACATGATACTTCACTAAAAAACTTCTTCCTAGCCTTTAATACAGACACCATCTAAAAGATAACTCAGCTTACATAAATCTTTTGGAATATTAATTCACTGAATAAACGTGGGTTCTGTAATTGTATCATTTTAAGATGAAAGACAAATGTGACATGGTTATAGTACTCTCTACACTGCTTAATGAGACAGAGAATTAGCTCAACTTCAGATGTGTCATATCTGGTAAATCAATGGATTATTAAATTTAATACAGGAAATACATTGTTATTCTCACATTTAACAGCATAAAAGTCCAAGATAATGTTTGGAAAACATGTGAAATAATAATCTATATATTACAAGTTCATAATTAAAATAGTGACCTGTGTGTATATGTAAGTAGGTAAGGCAGATTGTGAAAACAGCAAAAGAAGCAGAGGAGAAGGGAGAAACAAAGATGCATACAATAAACTATAACTACATGACCCTGAAAGCAGTCTAAGCACAGCCATAACCCATGTGGATTCCGTTCTTGTCACTGGCTAAAGCTCAAAAAATACGTAATTATACTGTGGTAAGGAAGTACAGAAGCCATAGTGCCAGGTACTGAATAGGGCACGTGTATGCTTGACTCTACCTGATCAGTCAGACTTTCACAGAAAAGAGATTAATAGGACCTTGGATTAAGGTATTGGACATACTCAGGGTTTTGTTTCCTAGGCTGAAATCACTCCTCAGGTGCAGCATAGATGTAGCCAGAAACCACTCCTCAGTGATGCCATAATATCTAGAAGTGCTCCTAAAGCTGCACAGAAGCAGCCAGTAACTGATACCATCATTGATGTGGACTGGTCAGTTGCAGGATTTTATACATGAGAGATCCCTGAGATTCACTGACATACCTTAGGATCAGATCTCACACATTTAGCCGTAAAATCTTTTCATAGATCTTGCATATCTGGTGAGTGGAAAAAAGGTGGCTGTATTACAACTTTGCAGGAAAACAATTAGAATGTGGATAAAAGAGAAGACTAAATTATAATTCTAGTCCTTATGAAGCTGAAGAAAATAAAAGCTGCAGAAAATAAAAGCTGCAGAAAATAAAAGCTGCTGTTCTAAAAAGGCAACAGAACAGATTATAAGGAAGCATGCAAGCCACCTCTTTTATTTTCAAATATCATAGAACAAGGTAGGTCTGAAAGCCTTTAGGAACCAAACATCTTGTCTTTTGCTCATTTGCACACATCTCTTCCAGAGACATCTTAAACATGCTGCCCTTGTACAAAATAACAGCAGATATATGCTGCAGCCAGCGACGGAACTCCTTTCCAGGCAGTTGTTTGCTGCTCTCTACTTGATTTTAAGAAACAAAATCTTTCAGAAATTAGGTGAAGTAATGGAAAATCTCAAGATAATGAAGCAAAGGCTACAGATAACATGCTTCTGTAACATACCAATTAGCAAACAGGGAGTGAAATAAAGCCAGGTTAGCTCATTATGTTTTATGTACTCAGGATCAAGAGATGATTCAGAGATTCCTTGGATTGCTTTTGTGCTAAATTTAGGATGGTTTGTTTTGTAAATACTTGCTTGTGTACATTTTCTTATCTGGAAAGGACCTCAAAGCAACAATTTTTCTTTGTGGAAGGACATTAGAAAATTTTATATAAACTTTGGACTTGAGTATGGTGGTTTTATTAAAAATTACTTTATATCAATCTGAAAATGTCAATAGTGAACTTGAATTAAGCTTTACACATGTAACGGTCTAAGTACTATAAGAACATATGCAGCTGTGTGTTGAGGTGATATTTCCAGACAAGTATATTTTCATCTGGGAATTTCAAATAATGCTCAGTTCTTTTGTTGTTTTGTTTGGGGTTTTTTGTTTGTTTGGTTGGTTGGCTTGTTTTACAGCTGCAGTGTACATTTCCAAATATTTAGGAGAGGGTTAAAAAATTCCTAATGGACAGAGTCTTTCTGAGACAGAAACATTCTGATACAAGCAGCTGTTTCCGTATATGACCTTATTGGGAGGGCTAAGGAAAATGGGAGAGAAATACATGATATCAAGAAGCTCCTTTACTTTAGGATGACTCATAAATTTTCAATTTAAAGAGAAGAGTCTAGGATGAGGTTTTTAGCTGGAAAGGAGCAAACTGATTCAGGAAGAAAAAGAGCCAAACATTTATTGGAAGGTCATAGTGTTTTTAAAGTAAAGTATTGTCAAGTTTGATTGTTTTGGGTTTTTTTTTCCTTTTTCTAAGTAAAAGTTTGGTTGGTTGGTTGTTTTTTGTTTGTTTGGGTTTTTTTTTGTTTTGTAGTTTTTCTTGTTGTTTTGTTTTGGTTTCTATTCTGAGTGAACTAAATTATCTTAAGGGTTTCCCAGCTGTCAAAATTTGGTGAACATACTATAAAATACAATAGGAATTCCCTCTGCAAGCAAACAAACTAAGCAACAGCAAAAAATACAGAAATTTGAAGGATCAGATAAATCACAGTAGCAAAATCTCAAGTCTCAAGAAAAAAAGAAAATTGAAATATCTTTTGAAGTAAGAAATGGAGTATAATGACTGTAGAAACCACTCCAAAACAATGTCATCTATAACTGACATATATATATATATTTTAGATGTAGCTGATGAGAAAGTCAGAAACAGTTTATTACCTCTCCAAGGTTATAAAGTTCTCATTTGTAACAATTTTTCATGTTTATGTCTGACCCTGTTCTACCATGTTGGAAGAAAGACTATTGTGATTACAGGATATTAGTACAAAAGACCATTAAGTACAGCTCTATCATGAACCCTTCCTCATCCCAAGCAGCACCATTTTATTCAACAAATCTCCTTCCTCCATGCATTCTGTAATAGCTGCCTGTGCCAGTAATATAAATAAGCTTTCTCTCCTGCAGAGCCAACACAGATAGGAAATACTAAGCTGCAAATTTTGTTCTATCTTGTATATCATCACCAGACCTGTTTAATAGCTTTCAGCTGTATACACCTGTGCAATTCTGTTGAGGGTAATAGGGTGATGGTGCCATCCATAGAGATCTTAATTTGGAATTTAGTGTTGCATAGATGTAGCTGGGAGTTCATTTGCTTTGTAGAACATTTATAACTAGCAATCATAAATGACATGAAAAAAAAACATCCTAGAACATGCAGCTTGATTCTGAGAAATGGAGAGAAAGCAATGAGAAAAAAACCTGAACAACAAAACAAAGCCAAAAATAAAAAAAAACCCTCTGTTTTATTTCTAACCTCGGCATACTTTATATAGAAAATCCTGAGTGACAAAGATGTGGAACCCACAATGCCATCAGCAAAATAATTTTTTCAGGATAGGACCACACTTACATTAAGAAAACAAAAGCTACACACTAAACTACTGATTAGTCTGTACCAAGCTGTTTTTTTTCACCACTGGGTTTTGTTCAAAATTTGCAAATCTAAATTCATATTGATGGAAGGTTTGACCAATATATCCAGCATGACAAAAAATTTGAATTATCATTACCTTAATTTTGTAATGAGAGTAGTTGCTGAAAAGGCCTAGAAATATTTGTTAAGACATCTAATTCAGAGCTTTTAAGGTGAATTTTGCTTGAAAATGAGCTGTATCGTGATTTGTGTGCTCTTGTGAATTAACCACTCCAGAGCTATAAGAGTAAATAAAACTGGTTCTTCTAAACTGACTACAAAGTTTTGTTCATTAATTGGCTTAGTAGTGGTCATGTGCTGTCCTACATCTGTGTATGTTATAAAATGTTGTCAGAGGATTTGATCTGCCTGCACCTGCGCACCTGCCTGCATAAACAGCCTACACAGGTTTTGTAGAGTCTGCACTACAGCTAATCTATGAGTTAAATCTACAAAGCCAAATATTTGTTCATTAATGCAATTATAGGTATTTATATCAAATTAAAAGTTAGTAACTTTGCTTTTCATTTATTCAGGAAGAAATGCAAGTGTTCTGAGAGTATGTTTTATGTGGTTTTTAGGAGATTTTAAATTTAAATCATGGAAACATTTTTGTACATATATAATAACAGAAAGTCTTATATTTTTATAATTGTAGACTTCCATGAGTATTAGTAAAGCTCTAGTGCATTATATCGATATGTTGTCAATCTCATTCAATCTTTCAATCTATAGGACATTCCTCCTATGACTTTTGCATGTATTATACCAGTTCTGCAAGTCCAAGTTCATATTTTTGTATAAATTGTAATTACATCTGCAGATGTCAGAACTGTCAAGAGGTTTCATGTAGTATGAAACCTGCTGCTGCTTTGGTGAAAGGGATGTTAAGGTCTTCAATAGGTGGAAAATTTCTCACTTCCAAATAATTACTGTTTTCATTATTTATGTTTATCCATCTATATGCTGAGATTAAAAAATTGGTGCTTCTCAACATGCTTTGACTTACCTATCCCTTTTCCCCTGAAAAAAAGGTCTTGTAAGGTCTTTTGTTGCCCTCTTTTGATTTGTATTACTATGATCTTTTTAGATACTCTGACCTTTTATTAAGATTTCCTTCAGACTGTGTAGCCAGCATGATATCACTTTTTTCTTGTAGTATAAGCATTTGTTATATGCTCAGCACACACAGACAAGTTATGCATAGACACAATTTCTGATTCTTGATTTTAAATTAAAAGGTGTTAATTGCTCGCTCTCACCAGATGAAGTAGAATATGTGATTATAGTAACTGTACAGAAGCTGCAGAGGTATCAGTGTCACCATCTCTCACTATGCTATTCAAGCCTGGGGACAGTTTCCTTAAAGCCACAGTTTTTGTAGTCATGTAACTTCATAGAGTTTGCAAAAATAGTACAGACCCTAGAAGTAAATAAAATAAATGTAAACTATTTGGATAATTCTACATTTTTAAAGATTTCTCAAGATTTGATGGTCTAACTCATGACTTTTGGACACTGGTGTGGCAATAGTGATGTTCTCACAATCCTCCTAGCCAATTCTTATAAAAGAGTTAGAAGCGCAGTACTATAAACACTTTTAAAATGGCAGTCTATCTGGAGATAGACACAAAGAAGGATTGGGGCAGAAAATGTAACTCTACTAGACAAAACCAAATGAATAAAAATGAGGAACTTTATAAATTGACCACTGTTAGATGTGCCCTCAGTTCCTGGATTCATTTCCAGTGTTAAAATCTGTAAATGCCATTGCTGAGCCACTGTACAAATTCTATCCATTCTTAGACATGAATATATCCCACCTTTTTTAACCTAATTGAGGTCACTCAGTTAAGAGGTTCATTATTTTCCACTTTTTGCTAAAGGTAAAAGGCATCTGCTGAAAGCACACAAGAAAAACTTGAATCCCATTGGGAAACCGAAGTCTTTGAAGTCAGAGCAAGCCAGTTTGTGAGACATCCATTCTGTAAACCCCTCCATGGCACCGAGTCCTATGCCTATTGATTGCCCCAAGTAAAGTCAGAACTATATGAGTTCTACAATCTAAGAGTTATTTATATTATTTGTATATTTGCAATAATTCAATCTTCAGTCTGAACCTACCAGAAGACATTTATCTTCATCCAAAACCACTGACTTGTCTTTAAAAAGAATCTCTCCTAGATAAATCTTTATCATGATGTAGTAAAAATGGTGATTTTTAATTATTAAATAAATGTTTCTTCAAAAGAACATGTTGAACCTCATACCATTGGCCTCAGCCAACCAATCCTGGAACCTGGAAAAGCATATCACAGGCAACCAAAAAGAAAAACATAGTGGAAATCATAGAATCACTTTGGTTGGAAGAGACCTTTATGATTGAGTCCAACCATTAACACAGCACTGCCAGGACAGCACTAAACCATGTCCCTAGGCACCACATCTATGTATGTTTTAAATATCTCCAGGGATGGTGACTCCATCACTTCCCTGGGCAGATTGTTGAAGCACCTGACAACTATTTCTGTGGAGAAATTTTTCCTAATGTCTAATCTAAACCTGGTGCAACTTAGGCAATTTCCTCTTGTCCTATTGCTTGTTACTTGGGAGAAGAGACCAGCCCCCACTTTGCTACAACCTCCTTTCAGGGAACCGTCAAGAGCGATAAGGTCTTTCCTAAGCCTCCTTTTTTCCAGGCTAAACAACCCCAGTTCCCTCAGATGTTCCTTATAAAACTTGCTCTCTAGACCCTCCACCAGCTTCACTGCCATTCTCTGGACAAGCTCCAGCATCATGTCATTCTTGTAGCGAGGGGTCCAAAACTGAACACAGTATTCAAGGTGCAGCTTCACCAGGGCCAAGTACAGGGGGATAATTTCTTCCCTAGTTCTGCTGACCACACTATTTCTGATAGAAGCCAGGATGATATTAGGCTTCTTGGCCAGCTGGGCACGCTGATGCTGTTGACTAGAACTCCAGGGTCCTTTTCCACCTTTTCCAGCCACTCTTCCCCAAGCCTGTAGTGTTGCAGGGTGGTGTTGTGACTCAAGTGCAGGATGTTTAGCCTTGTTGAACCTCATACCACTGGCCTCAGCCAATCAATCCAGCCTGTCCAGATCCCTCTGTAGGCCCACCCTAACCTCAAGCAGATGAGTATACCCATCTAAGTTGGTGTCATCCGAAAACTTATTGACCGTTCTCTTGATCTCCTCATCCAGAACACTGATAAAGATATTAAACAGAACAGGCTGCAATACTGAGCCCTGGAGAATACCACCTGTGACTGGTCACCAACTCCATTCACTACCTCTTTCTGAGCCCAGCCATCCAGCGAATTTTTACCCAGCAAAGCATATGCCCATCCAAGCCATGTGCAGTCAATTTCTCCAGAAGAATGCTGTGGGAAACAGTGCCAACAGCTTTACTAAAGTCTATGTAGACAACATCCACAGCCTTTCCCATATCCACTAGGATCTCCTTCTCATAGAAGATCAGATTAGTCAAGCAGTCAAGTGCCTTTCATAAATACATGTTGACTGGGCCCAATCACCTGGTTGTCCTCTATGTGCCACATGATGGCACTCAAGGTGATCTGCTCCTTAAGCTTCCCTGGCACCACAGTCAGGCTGAGAGGTCTGTAGTTCCCCATACCCTCCTTCCAGCCTTTCATGTAGATGGGCATCACATTTGCTAACCTCTCAAGTGAAAAAGTGGAATCAAATGTGGAATTGCTTTTCTTGTCTCTGAATAAAATTAAAGAACAAAATAAAGATTTTTTGAGGATATTTTATATGATAGTGTGGACATGTGAGAAAAAATGTATGAATCATTAATAATTAGTTATTAGTAAGTTGCTTAGACTTCTCTAAAATGAAGGCAAGACAAACTTTCTGTATTAATTCTATCATTTTCTGAGTACAGTCACAAGAAAATAGTCAAAGAATGTTCTACAGTTAGCATTTAACTAGCCCTCCTCCTCTGCTAGCAGGAAGCCTGTCTGGAAAAAGTGTCAGTGAAATGGTAAGCTATAAAGGGTAACATTAGTAAATTCCATGTAAAGAAAATATTTTAACAGTGAATTACTGCCAAGAAATTCAGTAAAGTTATTCTCAGCAGATGTATTTTTAATTCCTGATTTTGCAAATATATCCAGATGTGATTAAAATCAGGCTATTCTGTATGTAAAATCAATCACCTACACTTTTTTTTTTTTAAGATAGAGCTATTCTGTAAATATTTATATAGCATTGGAAGATTCAGTTCTGCAGACACTCACTAATAAGTGGAGTGCTTATGACAAGTACAACACTTTACAAGAGCAGTCTAAAATTTATACTATGGTAGCAGAGTGAATCTGTGTGAAAGTAAAATGGTGTTTCCCCAGGAATGCACTGAAGCACAATCTTAACTTACTTACAAATATGCTCAACAGAATGATCTTCAGGAGTAAAATGTCTAAAATCCACTGGCTTGGTTGTTTTCTGAGAGAGTATCTGTTTCCTTCCCCTTCTCCAGCTGTGTACTTATGCCTGCAGTATGAAATCACACTCCACTTTTACTGCATGATATAGTTTCTCCTTTTATAAAATCAAGTTTGTGAGCTACCAGCTCAGAGAAGATAATCTCTGAAACCTGTCTAAACTGTATCTTTTCTATGCCTACTGAACTGATGTTAAAGTACCATAATTTGCAGTAGTTTGATACATATCTCAAAATAGTAATTTGTGGCGAACATTGTCACATGATTTAAGACATCAATAGAGAGTCCAGAATTTACAGGAATGGATTTTTACTACAACACTTGCTCCTGTGATTTTCTTTGGCTTTTTCCATTTTGGTACTAAATCTATTTTATTCCATTTATTATTTTCACAGCATGATGGACTGAAGTAGTTAGTGAAAATAAAACATTATTACATGTCCATGCAGTCAGAGAAGTTTTGGTTCATATATACCCAGTAGGGTGTTAGGCCAATGGCCACTGCAGTGGAAGTGTAGGTATTTTTCTAAATGCTTTTTAGAAATAATACTACAAAGAACAAAATTGAGAAAATATTACAGCTGAAGTATTCTCTTGCTCTTTTCATGTTATGTTTTCTACACCAACAACTTTCTTAAACTGTTAGCTGCGTTGGATGTTTCATGCTACTCCTGACTGAAGATACAATGCACCTAGGATTACATAGATTTATGTGCATGTATTTTAAAGTCTATAAGGTGGTTGTGGTTTTGTTACAGAGTCTAGCTGTTTTCTGAAACACCACTGTCTAGGAAAGTTTGAGGAGAGTTTTTGTAGAGGGCTGAAATGATTCTATAATACTGGAACAATGTCTGTATTACATGTTGTCCATGCTGAGGGCCTGTGATTTGGCCGAAGGGGTTTACTTACTGACTATTGTTGCACCCACTGTCCCACACTGTCACTCAGCTAAGACTGGATCCTGGCTGGGGAAATCTCTCCCTCTTCTTTTCTGGCAGACAGGTTTCACCTACCTGGAAAAGAAATGACAGAAATAACCTCATCCTATTTGTAACTAGTTTCACATAGAATTTAAAAAAAAAAAAAAAAAAAAATCAGGTTAATTATTTTTCCCGTTTACCCCTCATTCTGTCTTAACAATAGTAAATGCCAGAGTGTCTGGGAAGTATCCTCCATGAGAACAGGCTCTTTGCATTCCAGTAAAAGACAGAAAGAAGCTGCTGATTACTGTAGAAGACAGCTTCTGATTCCCACTGCCCTGATGGCCAGAACTGGTAAAATTTTTAACCTAATTTTACTCCTGATTATTTTGCCTATTTGTTCTTAAGCCAACAATGCCTTCTATATTATGAAGACAATTATCTCTAGCTTATTGATAGACAAAGTAATATACTATCATAATATTTATTCAGTGCTCCCAAAACGTCAAGCCTCCTTCTGCAAGCCAGGTTGCCCATTTGATTATATCATTCTGGAAATAAAGCTGGTGTTGATACCAATCACAGATGCTTACTGACTGGACTCCTCCACAAACATTAATCTGCACTGCTAACTTTAGTGTCCCATTACATCAATGTTTAAAGAAAGCAGTTGCAAGCAGCAGTGAGCAGCTGAGAGATGTGCTCCTAAGTTACACTAGGCTGTGTGCACATGCTTCTGTTGCTTCTGGATGCAGGCCAGCTTGTGTGGAACCAGCTTGGATATTTATTTACCACATTTTCTTGTGCTTCAAGTATCAGACTAGCTCATGTAAACAGAAATGGGTGTCTCTTCAGTATCCTTAAATTTCATAGAATCACAGAATTATTAAGGCTGGAAAAGACCTCTGAGATCATCAACTCCAATCTATGACCTAGCAACACAACATCAGCTAAATCATGCCACTAGAGTGCAGCATCCAATCTTTTCTTAAACATCTCCAGGGATGGTGATTCCATCACCTCCCTGGACAGTCCATTCCAGCGTTCTATCACCCTTTCTGAGAGGAAGAGCTTCCTAATATCCAGTCTAAACCTCCCCTGGAGCAGCTTCAGGCCATGCCCTCTTGTCTTGTCACTAGTTATCTGGGAGAAGAGCCCAACCCCCACCTAACTACAACTTCCCTTCAGGTAGTTGTAGAGAGGTGATGAGGTCCCCCATGAGTCTTCTCCAGGCTGAACAACACCAGCTCCCTCAGCCTCTCCTCATAAGACTTTCTCTCCAGTCCCTTCACCAGCCTCGTTGCTTTCCTCTGGACCTGCTCCAGCACCTCAATATCCTTCTTGAAGTGAGGGGCCCAGAACTGCACACAGTACTTGAGGTGAGGCCTCACCAGTGCCGAGCACAGGGGTAGAATTACATCCCTAGTCCTGCTGGCCACACTATTCCTGATACAGGCCAACATGCCATTGGCATTCCTTGACACGTGAGCACATTGCTGGCTCGTGTTCAACTGTCTGTCAACCAGCACTCCCAGGTCCCTCTGTGCTGGGCCACTTTTCGGCTGCTCATCTCCCAGTCTGTAGCACTGCAGGGGGTTACTGTGGCCAACATGTAGGACCATGCACTTGGCCTTGTTGAATCTCATACCACTGGCCACAGCCCATTGCCTCAGCCTGTCCAGGTCACTCTGCAGCTTCTTCTTACCCTCTAGGGTATTGACACTGTTCCCCAGCTTGGTATCATCTGCAAATTTAATAACAGTATGCACAATCCCCTCATCTAGTTCATCAATAAAGATGTTGAATAGAACTGGTCCCAGTACTGATCCCCAGGGGACACCACCAGTCACTGAACACCAACTGGATGCAGCACCATTCACAACCATTCTCTGTGTCTGGTCATGCAGCCAGTTTTTAACCCAACAAAGGGTGCATTTGTCCAATCCATGGGCTGCCAGCTTTTCCAGGAGGTTGCTGTGGGAGACTATGTCGAATGCTTTGCTGAAGTCTAGGTAGACCACATCCACAGCCTTCCCCTCATCTATCAGATGGGTCACTCAGTCATAGAAGGAAATAAAATTGGTTAGGACCTTCCTTTCCTAAACCCATTTTGGCTGGGCCTGATCTCCTGGTTTTCTTGTATGTGCCGCTTGATGGCACTCAGGATGATTTGTCTTCATTACTCATGCACTGTGAAAGCATAACTTTTCTTGCCCTCATCTATTAAGCCCAGTGAGACAAAAGGCAACTCTTCAGTTATGGGCTGATTAAATATATCTTTTCCATCATGTAAAATGTTTTCCCCCTATAATGAAATCATACTACATTTCCCTTATCATGAGTACATTAGCCCTACTTAATGGTAATACCTAAAATATTATTCTTGTTGCCTAGTTGGTTTTTTTTAGATGTGTTGATTAAAAAACTATATTAATAAATACCTCTAGATCCTGTAATTTTATATCCACAGTATCTGTATTGCAGTCCTCCAAGAAATAACCATTACAACAAGCTAATGGTGTTTAGATATATAACCAAAGGGAATTCTGTTTGGTTTTATTTGAATGTGTTTATCTTTAAACACTATTCTTTTCACTGTCTGATATTGCAAAAACAGTATATACTTTATCTTAACAAGAAAAACTATGGATCTACATAATAAAAAGAATTGTCTGAAATAATGAATTCTATAGATTTCCTATATTCCTGATACGCATGCAAAAAATTGTTCTGTATATACAATTCAAAATGGTCCATCTATTTTCAGCATGAAGTTAAACATAATGTTTCAAGATTCTGTAATGGGTTCCAGTTAACTAAGATTGTGCCAGTGGAACATGATAATCTGAGCTCTTGTTTCCCTTGAAGAAAAAGAAGCAGCATTCAAGGTGTCCTCATAAAGATAATCACTGGTCTTCACTGATGCTCCTTGTTGGTCTGGAAATCATTATTAGATATACTAATATCTTCTGAGGTTAAATAGTTGTGTGAGTGAGAAACCTGGGTCATATGTAAATTAATTTTTGTTCAGTGTTTTACTTTGTGTTGAGATATTGTTAATGTAGTCCTAGACACTGATTAACTGGGACAACAGGTTCTTGGCCAAAGAAGAGAAGCAGAGCTCTCTTTCCCTCACTCATAATGCAAAAAAAAACCCCCAGTGATTAGCTGACAGCCTTAGGTGTCTTCACAACTGCTTATGGGCAGTTGATGACTGTCCCTTCCTTTGCTGCTCAGCAAGTACTAGTCAAAATACCTACATTTTTTTTGTTGTTCTGTGGTCACAAACCCTCCACCTTAAATTTTCCTACTTTGCATCAGTTTGATAGCTTCCCTTCATGGCAAATGCTTTAAATGGGAAAGGAAATAGTGGCTCATTTTCAGCATGAATTTTCCAATGTTACAAAAAAATAAGGTTTAAGGTAAGGGCTGTCGTCTAAACCTGTAACAGACACTCTCTGCTAACCCCTCTCCCTCCCCATAGGGAAACAGAAAGGGAATAACAGAGCGAGACATAGATTAGAAAAGAAAGCTAGAACAGCTTTAATGAAAATAATAATTAAAAAAATGGAATATATAGAAATATACACAAAAACAGTATTGAATCCAACTCCTGCCTCCAGCCATGGTAGTTACATCACCATTACCACTCATGTTGTGGAGAAGGCACTGGGGAATTCCCAGACTGAACTCAGCAAGAGACAGGAAGTGGATTCAGGATCTCATAGATTGGGATTGAAAGCAAAGGGGACAGAATCCTTCTTGGATACTGGCCATTGAAGAAGAGCTCTTGACCCTTGTGATCCCTCAGCGTTATACCAAATACAATTTATATGGGCTGGAATCCCTTGTTGGTCAATTTAGGGTCAGCTGTGCTGTCCCCACAGGTGCAGCCTTTTACTTTCTGCACTCCCAGCATGGTACACAGGATTTAGCAGTGACCTTGGTCTGCACACCAATCCTTGGTAACAATTCTAAACATCAAACATTATCACTGCTAGAAGCAGTCACTGTCTGTGAAAACATGCTGTTAACTTTGGAAAGTGCAGTTAGAAGGACTTAGCTGAAAAGTAAAATCACTGAACAGAATTAGTTCTGTTCTAATTTAAACCAGGACAGAGTGAAAGTACTTTTTATTAGTAGCTGGTGTTTCTCTGACTACAGAAGGAAAAGAAATTATTTAATCTAGAAATCCTAACAAAGTAATAATAATGTTAAGTTGGATGAGCAGGTAGTGTATGAAAAATATTGGTTTTTCAATGTATTTATAAAAATGTAGCTGAATTAATCATAAGTAAAGAGAAAAATTCAGAATTTTTATTTTAAGACTCCAGATTACTTTTAATGAAGGTTATAAATTAAATTAAATTTAGAGGAGACATTCCATACAAATTCAATTATTCATAATTTGGACACCATATGTGAATTAATGCTTTCAAAAATTTTTAACTATCCCCTGTGACTAAAATAGACATGATTCCCCTGTATAAACAGGTTATATTCTTATATTTTCAAATCTCTGAGGTTTCTCAGTCTTTCCTCTTTCTTTCCTCCATACACTAAAAAGGCAACATCTTATATTTTTAGTACACTTCTCATGTATTACAAAGATAAATAGACATCCATTCATGTTTTGATTTAAATCCTTCTGTGTGTAAAAGCTAAATATTGTGGAACTGTATTAGTATCTTTGAAAAAATGATTAAATTTATTAGAAAACTGAATAAGTGTCCCTCAGTAAAAAGTGGTGATTCAGGAATATAAACTAAGAAGGTGAGAATTTAATTTAAAAAAAAATGTAATCTTTATTAATATACAACTTAGACAAATAGTATATTATTGCAACTTTTACTTGTATTAGAGCTGCTATTTAACTAATACTTTACATAAGGGTTTGTGTCTGCTATCCAAAATGAGCATAGTACAGAGTGGCAATGTTTTTCAGTCACCTTTTGCAGTCACTGAACTAAGTTGATGATTTTAAACTCAACAATGCATTTTTAAACAAGGGAAAAAAAGTAATGTTAAAATCTATTTTAATTAATTTAGGGCTAATGTAGAACCCATCAGACTGAGTAGCATCTGTGTCTCCATGAATGAATGTGTAATGTCTTGAGTGAATAAATGTTTCCATCTGCTACTGGTTCTTAATCAAGAATTATTTTTTTTATCAGATACTCAAGTGCTTTATTTTTAACATGTTCTTGATAAGGTATTACAACCTTCCACAACTTCATCTTTAAAATTTAATTTAAAAAAATTTCATCCTATTCTAAAATAATATTGAGTTTCTAAGATTGTTTAAATTTTTATTATCTCCTCCACCCAATTTACTTCACAGATATAGGGGAAATGAATTCATATTAAAATGTCTAAGTAACATCTTATTGATTTATTCATTATCATTCTGGATTGGCAGATGTTATGAAGGAGAAATTAATTTTATGTTCTCTTTTGTTATGCAAACCAGTCCAACTAAACTGAAAAGAGCTATATAAAACCCAGAAACCTGCAATTAAATAGGAAATTATGTAGAAAAAAGTTTTCACTATTATTTTTTTTTTTACCAAATGGTGAGAACACTGAGGTCTCTCAGGAAACAGTGCCCTGAAGATTTTTGCCAAGTCTTTCCCCTGCCCAGCTTTACCCTGCAAGACACTACCAAGCTTCATGCACTCCTTGACAAGTTAATGTGCAGGGTATGTGCCGTACATGCAGGTGTGCAGCTCCAAAAGATGGGACCAAGAATTCTTCCCACTAATGGCTAGGTCACGATGACAGAGGAGTCGGCTGATGTGGGCTGAGATTATACCCATGCAGACAAGCACTTCAGATCCTACTCTAATCTAAACTCAGGATTATTGGATAAAAGTGAGGAGGGAGATGATAAATTTCAGGTTTGTTCTGTAAACTCCTCCCCGACACTTTAACAGTATATCTAAGGCAGTAATCTCCAGGGGTGCGTTCTGGAAGAACCTGAGGAAAAAAATCTGTAGGGCATTTCTGTAGGCTGAGTTTTTCCTCATTTGGGATGGTATAAGAAAATACAGGTAAATGCATACAAAGTGGGTATGGTAAAATTAAGTTATGTTTATCTATTAAAATAGCTTCTGAGAGATTACCAGCACTCAAGATTTACTGTTTTTCCTGAGAGAGGCTCTGAAAGGCCAGAGGAGCTGCTCTGATTTTTGTAATCTGACTAAACTCTGTCAAAAGATATAGAATGCTTGATATGGTCATCTGGAAGAGACACTACCTTATTACATTACATTGGAGCCTGCAATTAATGAGACCTTTGGTGAACAATCACCTTTTCTCATTCAACTCTGAGTCTCAGATAAACTTAAATGTAAGACTATGCTATAATACTAAAAAATCCTAGTGTTCTTTGGTCCTGAGGCCAAGTGACAGTACACAGCTCACTTCTATCCACCTAAATATTTTCATACAGAAAGACTGTAGGTGTAGTCATACTGTCCTATTGGGAACAATGACAGTCACACAATGTCTCTTGAACTGTGCCTGGCACTGTTTTAAATAGGCTATAACAATATTAAAAACCTGAACCACAACAGCAGGTATGCTAGCAATTAAGCTATATATCATGTCATTGCTTAGGCCTGGTTTTTTTTAGTATAGTCTATGAGAACATTGACTCCACTCCCAATGTGTAGTTATGTTACAGTTAACTGTATGCTTCTCTTTAAGAGTTTTGGGGTTTTTGTTTGTTCATTTGGTTTTTTTGATATATTGTGGACTTGATCAAGACCTCCTCTAAGTCATATGTGTGTGAGTTTGTCTTTGTTTAATTTTTTCCATTTGAGTTACTGCAAAGGCCATTAGATAATCTAGTCCAACCTCCTGAATATTAGACGATTGTATTTCACCTGCATCACACTGCATTAACTTCCATTTAAATAAAGTAAATCTAAACTCTACCCTTGTTTGGTTTTGATCTGAAGACATATAAAGCTTGAACTTGGCATTTTGATTAAACAAGTAATTCTCTCTGTTAAGAAGTCATGCTTTACTTCTCATTTACATGTATCTTGACTCAGTTTTGACATACTTGTTCTTATGCATCAGTGTACCACATTACAGATTCCTTTAGCATTGGATAGCTTCTTTTATCTAATTAATTGCACCAGACTGCTAAATATTAATCTATTTAATAATCATCTATTTACATACACATGAATATATGCATGTGTTTCTATATACGGTTTTAATAAATATAAATATATACATTATGGAATTTATACTGTGTCTTAATGTTGGTCTAAGTGCTGTTGTGTTGCACAGATACTGTGCTTCCCTATGTACACATACATATATCCTACAGAATCATTTTAGCACATTTTGCTGACTAAAACAGAATCTTAGTCTAGAATATAGACCCCAGTAGGCTTATATTATTTTTTTAATTATTATTATTTTGCATTAATCCTTTTTAAAACACATTTTGTAAAAATGATCCTGTTGACCATAGAAAAAGGTAACCAGATCATATAATATGGATGTCATTTTATTTTCTTCATTTGTCAACTAAGCATTCCTTCTTACCTGTGTACTTTATTATCTGTGATTTAATATTTGTCTCAATGTCATTACTGCAGATGTAGAATTAAACTCGTTGCATAGTCAGTCCCTGAAGAACCTACTAGGAAGCTCTCATATAATGTTGTCACCTTCTCTTTGTCCACCAGCTTTTAAATAATTTATACCTTACTGAGATTTTAGGGTGTACTCTTAACCTTTATTGAAAAATATGTAACCCTTCAAAGAACAAAAGCAATTTTCTCTAATGATATCTCTGGTCTTTAAAATCCTGCTCAAAAGTGTTAAGAAAATTCTTGTTAAGTAGTCCTATACAAAATAAAAAATCCTGCCAATTTTCTTATCATCTTTCTGTGAATTGATATAAAAGATGATATATCCTATGGTAACTCTGAATCACTTCACTGGCCTTTATAAAATTGCTATAACTTTGGAACTGCCAAGTAATTCAAGGTAATTAAAAAATAACAGTGAGTTAGCTATTTCTTCAGACAACTCTTTGGGCCTCAAGTACAAGTTACCTGAACTTGAGATATCCAGAGCAGATACCACCTTACTTCCCTGATTGTGACTGAAAGATAAAAAAGTACTTCATTATCCCACACAATAGGAACATATAATCTTTCTTTTCCACTATGGTTCAGAAATATATATGCTCTCACATTTTATTTCCATATCAATTAACTATCTTTATCCAGAAATTAATCCAAACCATATCTGTAATGGGACATTTCAATGACAAAATCCATCTATCATGCTGGTAGTTTTTTCATATTTTCTGTCTTCTTGAAGAGCAGATCTCATATGGGAGATTCCCCTCCATGTCTGTGAACCAAGTTTAGCTAAACATGCTGTCATGTTCACAGTATACTGTGCTGGACACACCACTTGTGTTACCGTCTTCTTATCCCTCTTTGGGCTGATTCTTACAAGGCTTCTGGTAACTATTTTTGCAAAAATTCCTTCTTTTCAGTGTTTGTAAAAGAACTTCTCTTACTGTCTAGTCTTGAATTTTTTTTCTCCAGAGTATTTATTTTCCCTAATAGATTTTCTATACCTCTTTTCCTTGAATTTCTCTAAGTATAGTATTAGATTTTGTTTGTAATTTATGCTTTTACCAATCTAGAAGAATATCTACTGAAAATCATCCTTGTTCTCTGTCAAAGTATTATGAAAGAAACTGCTTATTTAATAGATGCCTCTCAAAGGACTCCACCTTTTTTCCATCTCAAAAATGGACAATGGTTTCTGACTGAGAGTTGCAGACTATCTGGAATTTTTTATTTTTTTTTCCACTTTCAGCTCTTAAGTTTGCAGAATAAATAAAAGACAAGTAGAAGAGAAAAGGGGGAAAGTAGGTGAGCAGCCCAGTCTCTGGAGGAGCAAAGGGAGAGCAAGGATTAGGTTAAGTGCTGTGGAGGTGGGTGGGGGAGCAGAGGTTGGGAACCATAGTGCCTAAATTTGTTGTTAGTAAAATTGCAGATAACACTAAGTTGGGTGCAAGTGTCAATCTGCTGGAGGGTTGGGAGATGCTGCAGAGGGACCTGAACAAGCTGAGTCGATGGGCTGAGGCCAGTAACAAGAGGTTTAACAAGACCAAGTGTAGGGTCCTGGATGTTGGCCACAGTAACCCCCTGCAGCACTACAGACTGGGAGATGAGTAGCTGGAGAGTGCCCTGGCAGAGAGGGACCTGGGAGTACTGGTTGATTACTGGCTAAACATGAGTCAGCAGTGTGCCCAGGTGGCACAGA
>JANIJG010017747.1:46112-63732 GCA_024611175.1 Megaceryle torquata | reverse complement strand
ATTTAATTTATTCCATAAATGCCTAGCTACTGATACAATTAGGTTTTGATACACAGATATTTCTGCTTAAAGGAAATCTGGTAGCAAAAAAGCTTTACATTTTGAATAGGCTCATAAATATATATTGAATTTAATTTTTTAATACACAAAATCCATTTTCCAATTGTTTGGCTGGTTTGGTGGCTGCTTGAGAGAAATATTTTCTGTAAATATTTTTGTTTTGTACAACTAATTAGTCCATAAATCAGTACATTGTAATATGGCAGAGATTACCCTCAAGCCAATAGAGAGCAACTGATTGAATATACATACCTTCTTCATAATTCATCTATCTCTAATGTCTGCATTTTCTGCTGCTGCTTTCAAATATTGTCTTGCCACTTTTTTCTCTCTTCCCATTCTTCAAATATATACACTAGTTTAACTAATAACCATACATTCTATTAAACACCAGATTTTTACTGAGTTTTGAATGAAGTGCAGTAGGCTGATGAAGTACATAAATAAAAAATAATCAGATAATCACAGATTAATCAGTTTGATTCTGTAGTAGGAATTTTTACATGTTTTACACTTTCACATTATTTATTAGGGCCATTTACTGATAGTAAAAATGTGCCAAGTCTCAAGCAAAAACATGTTTCTAAAAGAGAGAAAAGGAAAACTAACAATGTAAAATTCCTGTAACAGATGTCAAAGACTAATTTAGAAGTCAGTTCAGGATGGCCAGCCTATTAAAAAAAAAAGGCAAACCAAACAAACAAACACACACAACAAAACAAAAAACAAACAAACAAACAACAAACCCCACAAAAAACACCAAAACCAAAAACACATAAGCACATGCTGAACTTGGAGCATGAGCTTTAATAACACCAAAACCCCCTCTATTGTAATTTTTGTTTCCTAATCTGTAATATCTACTTTCTTTTCCTTAAATGGTTGGCAATAGCTAAGAAAATGTAGGATTGTTCTGAGACAATTATCACTTATGAGTTGAATTCTATTAGCCATCCAGCCCTCTATAACTCGAAAAAAATGTCAGAACAAAAAAAAAAAAAAAAAAAAACCAACAAACAAAAAAAAACAACCAAAACACAAAAAAAAAAAAAAAAAAAAAAAACCAAACAGAAAAACAAGAAAGCAACAGACCCAAAGGCAGACATGGCTTCATCATTATTTCTGCTGACTTAAGTTCCTGAATTGTAATTCTTGTGTGGCAATTAGCAGACTTGGTACAGCTGCTGATGGAGATGTGCACACTGATTAACAAAAGCTATCAGTGTTTTTTCCCTAGATGTCAGTCTTTGCAAAAGAAGTCATGTGGAAGTGGAATGAAGATGAGCTAGTCTTGCATCTCTCAAAACCAGGCCTCAGAGAAGGAGGAAATATATTGACAAAACAGTATTAGAAAACATAGAACTTCAGTGTACATGATGCATCTATTCTGTGGACAATTAGGATTCATTCACCAAGGACTGACCAGTTGGCATTCGTTAATGATCTTTTTCAGCATCCACTAAATGCAAAGGAAAGCCTCACCTTGATTTCAACAAAACAGAATCAGGTTTTAAATTCAATTGAAAAATAATTTGGGAAAAAGTAAAAAGTAATCCCTTAGGCATTATCTCTCTGATCCTAATATAATCTGCAACATTTGCACAGTTCCATGTACTATTTATTGTGCATTATTCTATTGCAGCACTTAAATTTTTCTCATTTGAATGTTTCCACAGACCCAGTAGTTCTGGTGACAAATGTCTTAATTTTAAAAGCTGGTCTGCATGGCAGGCACCATTTCTATCCAACAGAGAAAGGAACTCCCTAGCTGAGGCTGTTTTCACCAACAATTTGTTTGCCAGCAGCATGTTTTCCTATTTAATCCATGTTAACATTTTGTTCAGAGTTATCCTAACTGGCATGCATTCTATCTGATAAACATCTCCTCTTTTCCCTCACGGAAACATTATTTATTTATGACATTATTGTTACAGACAACTAAACAGCCAAGAGGGAAACACATTTGCTTTTCTACAAATACCTGCACATGCTGTTAAACCTGCATCATTTTTCTTACTGAAACATCTAAAACTTGGTAAAAGGCTTCCTAGCATGTCTTTGGTATCCACTGAGAACAAGGAACAGGGACAAACACATGCAGCAGTATAAAATCAGCAAGAGTTCAGGAGAACAGGAGGAAAATGATGACATTTCAAGTTGTTAGGCTGATATATGAAACTTTATCCTTTCCGACAAAATTTGTCATGACTGTGACTAAATGAACTAAATGGAACTGATATAAAATTACTCAAATCCAGAGCTCCTTTCATTCATGTTCTCTGTATCTTTGCCAGTGTGGGAATTAACTAGTGCATTATCAGGAAACCGGTACCCAAACATACACACAGTGAACTGACATCAAATAATCTGTGTCAGAAGTCACAGTACTCCTCCAGGCTGCTTCATGACTGAGGCTGAATTGAAGAAGAAGAAAAAGTATAAATCAAAGTTACCAAAGTGCCTGAGAAGCAAATAGCCTCAAATTCCATCACTTCACCAGTTAGTGCCACATGTGGGATCCTCGGTGAAGCACACACCCATTTACAAAAGCACTCAAAGACCTACATCTATTTCATGAATGAAACTGGAAGTTGTAATGGGTTATCAATTTAAGTCACTACTCAGCACCACAATGGGACTGTCAACCTCCCACATCTTTGAAGTTCTTGTTCCATCCAGGGTTTGTACTTTTACCAACATAAGAATATTTTAGTGTGTCTACCTGTAGGTTTCCCACTGTTCTGTCTGTATGATCTTTGTCTCAAAGTGCAAGTTTCTTTAGCACATCTTCAAACAATGCAACTAGCTCAAGACATAGCACATACCCTCAATTATTATTAACTGACATATTCTTAAATCTTCTCACACCCGGCTCAGAATTTTTCAGATAAAGAAAAAACAGTCTTTGCAAAAAGGCTCAAGTCAAAGGAGTGAAATTGAATGCATACTTTTGACAGCAGCACAAAGACAACCTTTACAGATGGACTCGACTGTAGGTGTATCATTTAAGTAACACATACTTACATGCATTGGAATTATGTAGGTGGACATACAAACATGCTCACATGCTTACAGTATTTGCTAACCAAAGATTTTATAGGGTGTGCTGGTTTTGGCTGGGATAGAGTTAATTTTCTTCATAGTAGCTGGCAGAGGGCTATGTTTCAGATCTGTGCTTAAAACAGTGTTGGTAGTACAGGGGTGTTTCTGTTACTGCTGAGCAGCGTTTGCACAGTATCAAAACCCTTTCTGCTCCTCACACTACGCCACCAGTGAGCAGGCTTGGGGTGCAGAGGAAATTGTGAGGGGACAGAGCTGGGACAGCTGACCACAACTGACCAAAGGGATATTCCAGGCCATAGGACATCATGCTCAGCATATAAAGGTCAGGAAAGAAGGAAAAAGGAGGGGATGTTTGTAGTGATGGCATTGTCTTCCCAAGTAACCATTACATGCGAAGAAGCCAGGCTTTTCTGTGATGGCTGAACAGCTGCCTGCTCATGAGAAGTGATGAATTAATTCCTTGTTTTGCTTTCCCTGCACATGTGGCTTTTGCTTTACCCGCAAAACCTTCTATCTCAACCCACAAGTTTTCTCACTCTTAACTCTTTTGACCTACCCATACCACTGGGGGAGGAGTGAGCAAGTAGCTGTGAGGTGCTTAGTTGATGGCTAGGGTTAAACCGCAACACAGGGTTTTCCAAATATTTCAGTTTTGCTACATAGGAAAGTATCTGTGTAATAACTGTGTTTGAGTACCTACCCACCTGTTCATTTGCAAATTACTAAGTTAAATCAACCTTGTCCTCTGTACTTTTTCTCAGCTAAACAATGTTTTCCTGACCATTTTTCTGCTTATCATTATAGAATATTGAGGGACCTTCTGGATATGGTCCTTTGCAGTAAAAAAAAAACCAAAAAGGAACCCACAACATATCCTGGGAATATTAAATACAAGGTTCATCAAGTACACTTTTCCACCCAAAACGATGGACACAGCATATAAAGGCATAATAACAGCAAGTGTAAAATGAAATTCTGTGCAAAACCTGAGCACCTACCTGTGGTCTGTGGCAGTTTTATGAACTGATGTCACTGTCACGCTGAACCTGTGCCTTGATTACTGTAAGCCATGTTGATTAGAACAGAGAAAGAAAGGGGTGCCGATCTCTGCAACAAAGCTGCACTCCTCAGAGCCACTCCATCACCCCTCTGCCAGGGGCCACAGGGATACTGAGAGGGAAGGAGGCAGGGAAGGCAAACACAGAGAGGGCATGTGAAAGGGTCAGTAATGTGGACAGCAGAAATAATGGTTATTGGCAAGTCAAGGGGGGAACCATGTATAGTTTTCAAAATCACCACGAGCATCATTGACTAATGTTGAAAATTTTTCATTTAGCCCCTAATTAATTTTTTTTGTTGCCACTACTCCTGAGAGGTTAGGTTCCTGGCTACTAAAGCCCGCTTAATATTTCTCTGCTAAATTAGAAAAGCCACAGAGCAGGTCTTACACACACACAAAAAAAAAAAAAAAAAAAACCCCAACACACCAAAACCAAAACCCAAACCCAACTCAGAAGAACTATACCAATGTAAAATCTTGAAAAACACATCTTCCTGTTGTAATACACTTTAGAACATTGTAAGGTTCTTACAACAATGCTGAGAAAGTGAAAGGTGAAGTAGGGGAGTGCTGTTTCTAAAGCTTTCTTAGAACCATGTGTTAGTTACATTTTCAGACTCATCATTCACATACCTCTACTCCCACCTGAAGTCATGAAGCCATTGACTCAAAAGACAACAGGCCAAACTCAAAGTTTTGCATTCAGTGCACAGAACTCGGCAGTATGCAGGCTTTTATACCTAACTGTGTCTTAGCACAAGTAGGGCCGACAGTTTTAAATCATTCTAAGGAAAGCGAGTACTTTGGGCTTTAGAAAGAACTGATTATCTGGTTTATTTTGATACCTTTTTTAAAACAAACAAAATTTAATCATAATTTTTATATGTATGCACACATGTATATGAAAAATATATATATACATAGACACACAGTACTCTAACCCCCAGGTGTTCCTTCTTAATCAGACTAGACTGACATCTTGTGGCTGTAAGGAACACAACACGCCGTTTAACCAAACGTATGAATACCATCCAGATGCATATAAGCATACTAATGCCTGTATAATTTAGGCAAACAGAAAACAGCTCTCGAGCAATGCAAGACAATTATTTCACTTAATTAGATGTGATCTGGTGTCAGCATCACGTTCTGATGAGACAAGCTGGCATAGAATTGTAAAGACAAACCACAGTTCGGAAAAACGCAGAGCTTTGGTTAACCAGACTAGAGCAGATAGTATTTTTCCTCAAAACTATATACCTATCTAACCCGAAATAAGAATTGCCAGGATATCTACAGTTATTGTTCTGATATTGCCATGCTAAGTATTATTTTGATTTTTGTCACCAAATTACTAATGTTGCAAGAGCAGAACATTAGTGCAGTAGCCAACACGGAGAAATTACATCTCAGACAGGAACACAAATGACTAAAAAAAAAAAAAAAAAAAAAAAAAAGAGTGGTCTTGCTTACAAACACAGGCATGGGTACATGCGTGGTTGTGTGGTGAAGGGGGAAGGGGAAACACTCATCCTATGAAGAGCAGCTGCTTTTACTTTTTACTAAAAAAAGTTGGTTTATTGATTCATTTATAAGAAAAATAACTTGAATCTCAGGAGAAGAAAATTATTCTTCATTTTAAGAGGATTTGCTGCACTATCTGAAGAGGTTTGACACTCACCTCCTGTTCTTCTTTTTGGCATAGAGAAGAACAATCAAGCAATAACCCAGAGAAAATAATTTGACCGGTTTGATTAGTTTCTACACCAGATGTTCCCACATATATTCACATCTCCCCAACTCTTTTTCTCCAGCCAAGAGTGTGTGCAGCTGGTACTTCTGCAGTCAACACCAAAGCTATTTAACAGAGCTATTAACAGGGAGGTTGTTACTTTGTGGATCCCACCACTCTTCTCTGGGGTCCTGCTCCTGTTCCCATTGAAGTTAAGGCATCATTGTGCTCATTACCTTCATTCAGAGAGAGCCAGAAAAGGTTGCTGGAAAAAAAATTTACTACTTCATTACATATCTGCACTTTCACATCTTCCAGTCTATGATTTCCATTTCATTTTCTTCCTGTACCATAAGGCACTGCAGCCATTCACTGACCAGCTCTTTTGTTTCATTCTTTATGAAGCAGGTTCCAATGGCAAGCAATTTTTAAAAGAATGACAACAGATATGAACTCTTACTTGTTTAACTAAGTTTTAATGATCACAGATTTCAAGAAATGGCAACTACAGAACTGAATCTCATTAATGTACCTGAGACTGAATAAAGCACAAAGATGGACATGAGTATTCCCAGATGAAAACAACAGTTGTGTTCAGGCACACTGGGAAGTCAGCCCTTCAGCTTTCAAATGGTCACATTACAAGAAATTCTAAGTTCCCAGATCAGCTCCTATTTTAAAAAAAAAGTTATTTTCTTAATACTGACAGAAATACTGCCATAGCCCTGGAGCTTTTGGTTTGGTTCTAATTGCTCTGGTTGCAAGTCAGAGGTTTACTGTCAGATACAGAAAGGAACAATTTACTAGCCCTTCATATCTCATTAAGAATGAAATTCTAAGGTTGCATACATTTGCCTTTCTAGGAACTCAGTACCCATGCAAATTTTGTATCCAGTTTGTCCTCACAGCTTCTGTGTCTTTTTGCAGAAGACATATACATGTGGGATTCTTTCATGAAGGATTTATGCTTTCTTGACGCAAATTAAAGGTGATCTGAAGAGGAAACATGCTGGGGGGAAGCACTGCAGTAACAGCTGGGAAGAAATCATCCTGTATACCCACAGCACTGTCCATGGGGATTTTTTGCCACTAGGTTGTCAGTGTGTGCATCTGAGGACCAGTCTTTTCCACGTGGATGTTCACTTGGAAAGTGTTAAAGACGAGTGAAGGGCTCTCATTACCAGCTGAAGGCTGGTACACTCCAAAAGAAACATTTTAAATGTTTAGATGCCAGGTTAGCTAGATTACCTTAGATAACTAAAAGTATAAATGAGGAATACTGCTTTTAGAAGGCAAGTGATTGCAGGAACTGGTCAGTAAGAAATATGTGATTTGAGAAGAAGGAATGGTCTGTACCTACTCTGGAAGTCCCTGTAAAGAGACAAAATGCAGTACTGCACTATACTAACACAGTAAGAGTGGGCGAGTGCTGACAATAGATTGTTGAAGGACAGCGTAGTCTGGGCAGGTACTACCAAGAAGTAGGAAGGTACATAAGACAAAAAACAGATTGATAAAATAGTCAGAGGGACCTGCTTCCTTCAAGAAGCACAGGGAGACGGAGAAAGAAAGATTAGCAGACCAAACCCTCTCATTCTGAAAGGGACAAACTGATAAGCAGAGCATCTCTTCAGAACAAAGAGGCTGGTGGGCATCATATGGGTTTCCTGAAGCCTTAAAGGGAAGTTACAAGTACAACTTGCTCAGATAATTAGATATCAATTTATCATACTGTTCATTGCTAGTTTGGACTTGAAATATCACAATAGTTAAATATTCTCCTTTGGTGACTGCTACTCTAGTATAAAGTCTTGTGTAAAACCAGGCAGAAAATTAAAAGGACCCACAAAGTAAAGTAAAATAATCCATTCTTTTCCTCCTCCATGTTGAATGAGGTCAAGAAGGGCAAAGCATTACAGAATTAAAGGCAAATTACATGGCTAACAATGTCTGTATACTAATCATTAAAAGCAGAATTAACACAGGCATCTGTATTTAGTGTGTGAAATCCTATTTCCAGAACTTTACTGAGTTCTGCCACTGACTTCAATGTGGCCTCAATTTTACGAAGAAAATGTATCGAGTCAAACTGTGAGAAAATGGAGGCCTGACAATGTGTTATGACAGGAGGAGCACTGCATACCTCAGTCTTAAAATAAACAAAAATCTTTGCCATGAAATTTTTTCTCGTCATAAGGAAATAAAATATATTTGCATCATATCAGCACCATAGCTTATTCCCCTCCCCCATGTACAGCTGACACAAAATCCCACCTGGGCCTGTTTCAGATGTACTAGGAGAACCTGATTTTTAAAGCTCCAAAGATGCAGATATGACATAGGATTCCCAAATTTCTCTGAATATTCAGAGAATATTTAGAATATTTAGAATATTCAGAGAATATTTTAGAATATTCTCTGAATATTCTAAAGCCTGGCCTTTAGGTCCACTGGCAATGGAAACAAAACAAAACACAGGATGTTTTATCATGTTCCAAAACATTCTTGAAAAGTAACAAGTGAAAGAAAAAATAAACATGAACAGGATAGTAGGGTCTAGCAAAGAAAAGGATACATTGCACAGGATGAAACAGAGCAAGAAAATATCATTTGGTCTCATCTTCCCAGTAATCAGAAAGCTCTCTCATCACAAAAGCTCAGAGACAGTATATGGCTTAGAAAGACAAATGGTACCCCCCTCATACCCCTTTCAGATAGCTCATTTCAGTTGCAGTTATAAAACATGAACATAAAAAGACTTCAGTAAACCCAGGAGAGAGCAGATGTTAATTATAGCAAAATAGTATCAAAACCAGACTGAAATTTGTCTTGGTTTTGCATGATTAGTTCAGCAGCACTCCCAAATAGCGTAAACTGCAGGGTACGCACACCCTGACCACTTGACAAAGACATATGTAAACTTGCCCATCCTATGTAACCAAATGTCACCTACGTAGTTATTAGCAATTGCCCTTAAGCTAATGCATCATATGTCTTTTTGACAAGACTAATGGCTAGGTTCTGACAAAGAATAATTGCCATTTCGATTGAAAAATGTTAAAACATAACGAAAATCAAACATGAAATTATCAGTGAAAAATGGAGGAGAGATGACAGAAGTGTGTAACTTTGCTGGAATTATCAGTAGCTTGACTGACCTTGATTTAGTTCTAATAAGCATTCAATGAAGTAAAAGCCACAAAGTCAGATGGAAATGGCAGTTGGAGCCCTTTGAGTGTGGGGTGTCTTCAGTGCCCAAAGAGCAAAGACCAGCACTACTAGGGAGCTCTGTTCCCACCAAATCTAGGGCTTAATGGCCTAATTCTTCAGCTTTAAACTAATTTTAAACTGTCAGGCTATTGAAAATACTGAAGCTATACAGTGTACCAAAATGAGGAATAGGTCATGTCCTCCCAGGGTCAGCTGCTGTGCTCCTCCAGCACACCCTTTCTGGGAAGTAATGAAGAGGGATGAAAAGTACTGCGAGTACTTTCACAGTACACCATTGTCTCACTGAGTAATTGAAATTAAGCTCTCTAAACATTCCAATCAATTACTTTTTGATTTACTGTCTTCCATAGCAGTAAATTCCTCTTTCATTTATTGATGTATTTGGTTTGTATTTCCTATGGGGACATTGCATACTACAATTATAAGTCATTCTTCTAAAATGTCCCTTTCCTTCTGGTACAAGTTGAGGCCATACCCTATAGGATGCCTCTGAACTAATCTCTTCTCAGTCCTAGCAGAGATCTCTGCCTCCCCAGCTAGCAGTTTTTCCACCACAGCAATGATCAGAATATTGATCAAAAGCTTCCCGTGAATTCTGTCTCTACAGGACTGCACTAAGCATAACAACTTAACAGATAAACATCTTCTAGCCTGTATCTATAGCATAGTAGTGTCTGTTATCCTACATTCAAATGCCCTGGTTCTAAGTCCTTGTCTCCCACTGAGGAATATCGGACACAAATAGTGAGTGGATTCTTCCCACCTATCTGTAGTAATGGGCAATCCAGACTTTGAGATCGTTCTTTTTATGCTGGCCACTAATCATTGCAAAACATATCAGAAGATCCTTGTGGTAGCCGTGGGGGAAACGGGTGATGGAAATATCATTAGAGCAGCTCTTTACAACCCACCAACCTTTCTGGTCAGCTGTTACTTGGTTTGCAATAGTTGGAAACTTGGATGTTTTCCTAGAAGTGAATTTAAAATATTCCTTTGCATTTTACTCAGCCTTCAAAATACTCTGTCATTCAGGCCCATTGCTTTGTCATTGTTACTCACATAAATAATTTTTCTTGTACACACACACTCTTATGCCACTCCTCACAAATATTATGCTTTTCTTCATCAATGTAATTCTCATTCTCTAAATCAAAAAATTTCCAACTTTATTATGAAGAGGGGAACCTTAAACAATAAAAAGCCTTTGGGATAGTAATCTCTTGACTCCAAGTATCTATTTTTCCCCATGTATAAAATTGCAGAATATATCCTTAAGTCTAAGCATGATTGTTCTTAAAGTACCAGAAACTAAAAAGGAAACATGCCTACACTGTATTGATAATTCACAAGGCCAAAGAAAGAGACAGGGTGGGGATTTTCAGAAATTTTAATTAAACCTAAGAGAATCGATAAAACCATTTGTTGTTCAGTTCTAGCACCTGTTTTTAGGCAATAATATCTTCCTGCTACTGCTTGCTTAGTTATATTAGAAATTACATGATCTACTCAGCTGCAAAAGGACTATCGATTTGTATGCAAAACCAGGCAAAAGTATGGGATGCTTACAAGGGATTCATAGTTACTGTGAGTAGTGTCTAAACAGTCACCGACTCCAGTATAACATATCAGCATGCCTCAAAGGAAACAAGCTAAACAAATGAACAGTTCATACAGCACACAGGAACCACTAAGGCACTTTCTTTGTCAGGTAAGAAACTTTCCAAGTCTGACAATATAAATAACACAAAAGAACACATGCTATTCACACAGCTCTTAAGAGGAAGATTAGGGAAGGGGAAATAAGAGAAGAGGAAAATAAATTTGATAAACGTGATCACTTACCATTCAGGCAGCTTTCTGCTATATTGTCCTTCCTCTATACCTACTAGAAATTCTAAAAATATGAAAACACTTCTTTAAATAATAACCTGTAAGCACTCAGTGGTCCAAGGCGCTACAGAAGTAGAGCTCACTGGTCAAAAGTTTTTTTGCCACTAAAAGAATAGTCTGCATTTCACCATTTCTGTCCATACTAGAGAAAGAAAATACAATGTTTGTGGAATCTTTGTCACAGCCATTACCCCAAGAGTTTACAACTTTTTCTCTATGGGATTTTAAGAGCATTTTAGAATACTTGTTGACTATTTCTTCAATATCCATGTTACAAAATTCACAGAATATTTATTGCGTCTTCAGAAGCAAACATCGTTTTGTCCGAGACTACAGTAACTGCAGTATCATAAATCTTGGTTCCATTCAAGTCAGCAAATTGCCGGAGCACCTGTAGATTTCAACTCTTAAGTTTCATACCTGTGTTCATAACATTTCTACAGATAGACCTCTTTAGTACTGCTAACATCATGTTTTTCTTTTCAGTATGTTTGGATTGAGGTGTAAGCTTCATTTGAACCTCCTGACTTTGTTAGATGCGAGACGGTTGTTGACCATCTTATTATTATGAAAGAGGTAGGTAAGTGTTGCTTTTTTTTTTTTTATTCAAAACAGTAATGTGTTTTGTAAGAATGACATTAGTTTCTCAGTCTCGAGAATTCAAGACCAGAGAGACAGAGTCCCTTTTTAGCTAACAGGGCTTTGTTACCCTTTGGGTAAATTGTAAGTGAATCCAACAGATGCAGAAACACTTGGCTAATTTTCTGCATTTATTGTTGGAATCAGAAATCCTGAGCAAGTAGTAAACAGGGAGGAGAGAGTCACAATAAATACTCTTCAAACTCTTTTTCAGCAGATTCTTCAGCCTAGAGGGTTTTGTTAAAAATATCTGGCACCAAAATTCCAAAAAGCTGTTCTCAAAGCATTTCCCTTAATGGATGACAGAGCTGGGTAAAAGCAATAGATCTTGATTTTTTTTATCTACTTTATTTCTCACACTAGGATTACTGTGGCTTTTACGCTCAGGCTTAGGAATGCTTAACTCCCGCTGAAGTAATCAAAGGTGAGACCTCTGTGCAACTTGAGGTTACGTCTTTAACCTCAGCTTTCATGCATGTGATACGAGGATGCCGATGTGTTCCTCCCTATGCACTGAAGATCAGTTTGCTTGAGATGCAGCTGCAATATAATTTTCTGGACAGTTATTCTATGTGATTGCCAGAGAACTATGACTTACCCTAAGACATGGCCTCAGGCATCATCACTGCTAAAACTCATGCAGCTGAATAATCCTCAAGAGCATACATCTTGACTGATCCACATGGCTTCAGTTTGCACCAGTCTGTGTCCTTTTGACAATGAAAGGTCCACAGTTACAACTGAGCAGTCCTGGTCAAGCTTGAGCTGCTTCTGAGGTTGTTTGCTATATTCTGCATCCCCCACGGTCTGTGCTTCAGATACTCTTTTCATCTTAGAAGCTTAGAAGAAAATATAATATGATTCTAGTATCATGCTAGAAAGTGTAATAGTGAATTCTAATCTTGAATTTAAAGGATGTTTCAATTTAGAATTTTCCCCCTCTACAAGCTATTTTATTGCATGATCACAATAGATCACTTAAGTAGAACAGTAAAAAGCATTTCAAAGGAGTATAAAAAAAAATTCTCTGAAAATTTCCATTACTCAAGAGAATGTTGTTAGAATGAGTGTTCTGTTCCCTCTTACAAAATTCCTCCCAGGCTCACAAAAAGTCAAACCCAGACTGTCCTATAAACTCTTAAGTAAGAAAATGCCACCACTGAGTAGGTAATATGGTGATTCTATTTTGTCTTCTGTTCTTACCAAAACATTCAACATATAATGTTACTATTTTTTTCCAAATAAATTGAAAATACCATATCTACAAGAAATGCCCACTTCCAAAAAAAAACCATCAAAACAAAGAAAAACAACTAAAAAAACACAACCAAAAACCACAAAACAAAAGACAAAGGAAATACTGATTATACTTGATGCTGAAGTGTGTGGTTTGCCACTGAATTTGCTACTACCTGTATTCCATAGGGTTTCTTCTATTTTTATATATATATATCATGCTATGTTACCATGCTATGTGCTGGAAAGTGTTTTGAGCTGCTTTAATCTGTATACTTCAACAGGTTGAAGTTAATGCTCTATTAAGCATTTTTCACACTGACTATATGGAAAAAAAAAAGTTAAATGATTCTTGCACTGGTAAATGTAAGGAGAAACGACTGCCCAAGGCAAGATTTTCCTTGAGAAAGCTTAACACTGGCTGTCAAAAGGCCTCTCTGGGTATTGCTTCATATAACAGGGATGAGGGGTTAACTGAAATGTTCTCTTGTTTATACCATTAGAGAAGATGGAGAGGAAGAAAGGAAACAAAAAAGCATAAGAAACCAGGGAAGTAATATACAGGCAGAGAAGAAAGCCACAAATGAGATTAAAAGAATAGGGATTTTAAATAAACTATTCACAAGAAACCTCAATCTCTGGAAAGAAATCTGATTCTTGGTCTGGAAAACAGAAAAATGTGTATATTCTTAGCAATTTTATTGGTGCAGCCAATAAAATTATTTTTTGCCCACCTCATTTTCTTCTAAAAGCAGCAAGATTCTAAATACTGGCTAACCACACAGACCACATAAAATATTTTGTATGCACATTTGAATACATACTGTGTACTGCTATCCTATCATACTGATATATATAAATATATACCTTCAGTGTCTAGATATAGTTTTTAGAATTTATTAAAAGAAAAAAAAAATCATACATCAGTAGAGCCAGGGTGGAACCACACAAGGACCCATTAATATCAGCTCCAAAATAAGCAGCCACAATGACAAGAGGTTCAACCACCAAGTCAAACCACATGCTCAGGGTCATGTGCACTGAACTCTGTATGTGCTCCAAGCACCAGTAACATCAACAAGTTCTGGATTTTGAACTCAGTTGCATTTTGTCAGTGGAAGCAAGCCAAACTTCAATGACACGGCAAAGAACAAACAGCGGCACATTGCACGTCAGTTGCTCTCTAGGCACATTCTGTTATGTCACAGGTTAATCATTGCCACTTCATGCAGCCACACATCACACAGTCTATTAATTATTAATGTCACTACGCTACTAAGTGGTTTGATGAATTCTATTAGTAATTACAACTGCTCACACAATGACATTCAAATAAAACTTTTCTCTTCACAGTGCATTCCTGATTAAGAGCCCAAAAGAATACCTGTTTATTAGTCTTACTGACTATATGTATTTTATTTGGACAACAGCTGTTTTCTATGCTTGTTGATTTATTTCACTGATAACTACAAAATACTTGTGACGATCCAAAAACTGTCTAGATTCAGCTGCATTCAAGATGAGCAATTGCATTTCTTTATACACATTCAGGACGAGAAATGATGCCATGCCAAAAGCTAACTCTGTTATTAAGCTAGAAAAAGTTAAACAAGAAAGAGATGCATTCAGACACCAAGTAGAATTAATCTTAGCATTTGTAGTAAATTGTTTGATGCAGAAAAATATTTCAATCAAGCTGATAACGTGTTTGCCACTATCTCTTTATGGACTTTTTTAGTGCTTAGAATAGTGTTAGCATGACAACTAGACAAATCCATTTTGTTTCAGTAAAATGTAGTTTCTGATGTTTTGAGGGAAGGATGCTTGAAGTCATGTCTTTCTCAGATCTTTCATTTTCCATCTGTTTGGAACTGAGTAGAAAGACATGGAACCTGAGCTGCCTGCCTTGTTAACCTTTCCTGAAATCAATGTGTATTTAAGAAAAGTTTTGATTTTGACAAAAATGCATATGTTGCATTAACAGCATGGTCAATTAAAAATATAAATTTATAAACTGTAATAATGTGGTTTAGTTCATGCTTTCCACTGGAAGACAAGTCTTATGACTGTAGGTTTATGTCATTTTACACTACTGTGAGCTAAATATGATCCAATTGCATCTCCTGAAGAAACCACTTTTATCTGTAAACACTGAAACTGCATATTTAACAACCTGCTAGCTCTATGTTGGATGTTCACCTTCTTACTTTTTGTACACCTTTTCCTCTCTATGTTGACATATATTCTATGGGATTCTGGCAAACACCAGCAGCTGATTGAAGCACTGCACAGCTGAAAGGCCATTAGAGAAAGATAGTACAGCAGGAGCTCCCTTAGAGCATGCCATATGTATCTTGGATATCTTCAACTATCATTAAACTATCCCTTACATATATTTAGCTAGCTATATCTTAAAAACCTCCAGTACTGGAGATTACACAGTTTTCCCAGACAATTTTGTGTCTAGGTAGCTTAATATATTCAGAACATTTCTCTAAAGACTAAATCTCCTTGGTCCCATTCAAGTTTGTTGTTTCCGGCACTATTTACACTGACTACAAAGAACAGTTGAGTCTTTAAGTTACGTAAAACCTTTCACTTATTTGGATGCTATTACCAGCACCTCCCTTAGAATGTTCTATAATTCAGTTCAAGCAACTCCAGCTTCTTCACGCTTATTTGCTAGTCTCTTCAGGAATATTGTCCATGAGACTACTATCTTATACAAAATTTAGTGCCCAAAGCTGGACCGAAGACTTCAGCTGAAGCCTTACAAAAAATGAGCTAAATGATTACTTCATATTTTATAGATGATGTTCCCATTACTATACACCAAGACAATATTTACCTTCTTCAAAGTAAAATCCTGTTAATTTATGTTGAGTTCGTGATTCCATTTTACTTTTCTTCCTCAGTTCTTTTATATAGAACTGCTGCTTAGCCAGAAGTTGCCCAATCTTAAGCGTAGACAATTCTTTCCATCTGTATATATAACTTCATAAATATTTAATTGAACCCTTTTTTATAAATCACCAATTTATCAGTATCTGGGTGAATTAAAACCCTATACTCCAGCCCAGTTGCTGCCCATGCTTGCATGAAATCACTTAAAGATATTTTAAATATATTTTCTAGACAAAAAAAAAGTAGTGTTTGACAAGAATTTGTTTGTTGGGGCAAGCTTATGTTTGAAATGGACATCCCTGAGCACAGCATAAAACTTAACTCCCTACTGACAGACTGAGACTCTCTGAGATTTGCAAGTGAAGAATGTGCAAGGAGGGGAACATTGCTTTTGGAAGCTTATTTTTAATAAAGCCATGAGGCTTTTTGGGGTAGCAGGCAAAAGAAATAATGTGATCAGAAATATTTTCCATATAAATCTTCTCTATACTTACGTGTTTACTAGCATGCCTCAGAAGATATAAAATAAAAAGGGTTTTGTGCATCTGGTCTTATTGTATAAATCTGATGAGGTATAATCAATGACAGGAAGACTAAGCCTGCATTCCCATGTTGACAACATAGAAAAAAAATGTTGTTTTTTCCTCCCAAAGTGTGAATCTAAGTTGAAAAATTTTATCTACATTTTGGTTAGATTGCTAGGTCTTGATTTTCCACAACTTTGTCACTTTCTGTCTTTGTCATTTTGTGACTTTTTCCAGATACTTACTGATTTACAGAGCAATCTGCCTTTTTTATCTTCTAATTCCTGTCTTTATCCAATCCAACTGAATATATCTGTAAAAACAATATATCTACCTTTTTAAAATAAAATATGAAGACCTGCTATTGCATCCTCTACTTGAAAAATTGTTTGTGGGAGTAGAGCAGTTCAAATAATAGGTAATAAAAGTCCTGTCCTGTTCTTCCCTCAACAATAAAAATATTACCAAAACAAAAATCAGGTATAATTGCTTTTATGATCTGCCCGTATTTTATTTCTCTCCATGTTAATATTCCAAAGGACATATACTTACAAGATTGGGCATGTTGCCTTCTACTACACCTCAGTTGAATTTTATAACAGTCTCTGTGATTTGGGGAGGGAGGTAGAAAATGAATGAAAACAAGCCTCCCTTTCAGTGCGCAGTACATTCAAATGTTCTTTCAGCCAAAACACTTAAATTAGATGACACTGAAGAGTCACACCCAAAACATTACAGGTACACAGAGAATTTAATCTTTAATCCACAAACACAAGGCAGTCCAAGTTTAATGAAGCTATATCCGATACACCAAATTTAGATGATAAACCCAGCCCACAAACTCCTTTGAGGTAGCATTCCCCTCTATTACATTAAAATGAGAATTTTTCTATACCATTCTCACAGCTATTCTGAGTCTTAAGCAGCAGAGGAGGAAAGTCTCCTAAACTACTGCATTCACACTGTAACTAGTTGGTATTTATGAAATATCCACTTTAAATAGCACTTGGGAGGAAGGGGAAAACAAACAAACTCAGGATTCAAAAAGCAAAATATCTGTGAGAAGAGATAGGAAAGGTGTTTGTACATTACCTGGTAACTTAGCACAGTGGGAGCCTCCTGGCACATTATCAACAGACATTTAATATTTTGGGTAATCATTTAGAAAAGTTATTACACACCAGGCTGTTTCTAACACACATGGTGCAGTATCAACTTTTTCACTTCTTGTTCTCTGATCTCCTCTTTCTGTTTTTCCTAAAGCCACATATTATGCTATTA
>JANIJG010017747.1:25657-45779 GCA_024611175.1 Megaceryle torquata | reverse complement strand
ATAGTTCTGAAAGAAGTAAACCAGCCTCATGCCCCTTGGCAAACAGCCACCTCTGAACCTGCCATTTGTTTTAACTAAGAATTTACTTAAGGTCAGATTGAAACATTTTAAAATGAACTCACATTTTCTGAAAAATGTACTACCAGGTAAAAAAACTGAAACACAGAAAAAGTCACCAATAACTCAAATATTTCAGGAGGCTTATTAAATGAAATCTAGCTTCACAGTCACGTAAGCAGCAGAGATCCTTATAATGAATGGGCAGAATACACTACAGCAGATCAGGAATTATAAAACTAAATTAGAAACCCAAATCTCATTTGCTATAAAAACAAATGGCTCTTTGTTCTTGAAAAGGAAGTTGCTAAGATAATGCAATGAATCACCCTTCTGCAGACAATTTCTGATGCTTAATCTTTTATATATTTCTATTAGCTAATTATACATGCATCATATATTTTGGCATCTTGTGAAAAAGTGGATATCGTTAACATCTCCTCTCACAGCTTTGTGAAGTTAAATTACTCAAAACTACCCTTGCTCCATACAGTTGGCATCTAGTTAAGAGTTAAAATTCCACATCACATTTCAAGAAAGGCTAGGGAACATATTAACTTATTTCTCTTAAATGAATACATTCCAAGATTCCAAGCTGTATGCCAGATAACCCTACCTGAATTTGATGAGAACAGATACTACTGTGGCTTGCTAAAGCACTGTGCATTACATATACACGGCATGTCTACCCATCATTTTACCTTTATGTCTGCTGTACTGGGTCTGGCAAAGATGACGTTAACTTTCTTCATTCCAGTTCTTAGAGTGCTGTGGTTTAGATCTGCAACAGAAATGCTGCTGACAACACACTGATGTTTTAGCTATCACTGAACAGCGTTGCTCAGCATCAAGGACTTCTGTTTCTTACTCTGTGCCCTCCCCCACACCAAATAGGAGTTGGGTGAGGACACCACCAGGCAGATGATCCAAACTAACGAAAGAGATACTCCATGTCATATAATGTCATGCTCAGCAGTAAAATGGAGAGGAGGGTGTGCTCCTGTCACTCAAATGGAATAAGCAGTGCTCTCTGAATGGAAGAACTTGAATTTCAGATAGTGAGGCTAAGGCTCGCTAAGGCCTTAATCTAAGGCTCTCAGCAGCCCAGTTTGTAGGAAAGAGACAAGAATTAATTTATTGTAGTGTCAATATAGCTGATCAAACTATATGACAGTGCTAGTGTATAAATTATACCTATGGTTGCAGCTCTTTTTCCAAAGTGTTGGCAGTGCTGATCGTGACATAAAACCAAATATTTTTGCACTGACCATTCAGGTCAACAGAATAAAAACTGTCTCTCAGGCTGGGTATTTTGTATAAACAAGCCTCACTTCTTTTCAGAGAGTACCTCATTCTTACCTTTATGAACTGCTAATACCTGGAGAATAAATCTTTTCTTCTCCTTCATAGAGCATCTAGAGCTTGCCTGTGACGCAAAGGAGAAATGTATGCTGGTTGAAATAATTGTCATTGTTAAAGTTAGATTTTTTTTTTTCCCCCCCAAGCTGAGATTTTCAAATAAGCTTCCAAGATTTAAAAAAATTATTCATGACACAGACACAAGTGGTTCTTATGCCCCAATTACAGTGCTTTCTCAATTTCTCACCCATCAGAGGGCACACATCTCGCATATAAGGGGAAGGAGACTGACTGTGACCGAGTGTGATACTGTTAATGAGAATTTAATTGAGAAACATTTTTGCATCTCACATTAGGTGTGACTCTTAGTTACATGATATGTTCATGGGTGACAAGAAAATTATGCCTTACATCTGTAGAGATGTGTAAATGCCTCATTAAGTTTAATAATTATCTGTTAGAAGAACAGTTCCACAAGAAAATCTCTGCTACTGAAAAATAGAAGGGATACAATGAAACAACACTGATATTGTATCATCACTGACCTTGCTGAATTAATTCCTCTGTCCAGAAATATTTTATAAACATATTAATAATGAATGTTATATTGAAAAAATGCATTAATGGATTACCCCATCAAAAGCTCATCAAGTAGCCCATTAAATTAGACACATTATGTTTTCGGATTTGGGCTCAATTCAGTGCGAATTTGCATGTTAATTCATATATGGCACAGAAAGCAGAATGAGGAAGAGAAAGGACATTGTTATGAAACACAACACATACAAGGAAACTTAAAAACAACTTCTCAGTCAAAATACTACAAGTAGCATCAAAAATCAATAGTACATGACTGATTCCACAATGTTCTCTACAGCTAGAGACAAACAAAAAACTCCATCATCTTTTTGGATGTGGCAGAAGGCAAATTATCCCAACAATAAAAAGCTCTCAAGGAAAGCTATACTATCCCATTTACATTGCCAGCTCAGTTTTACAACTAAATGAAGATGATACAAATCAGGGAAACCAAAACAGAACATTATCAACTTCAGCTCATAGTAAGAAGGTTGTTAGAAAAAGGAAGCACAACCTTCATATTAGCCAAATACGCATTTTGACACATACCATTAAACAAAAAATTAGCCACTTTATTATATTTAACATATTTACAAAATAGTACAAATTAAAATACTGTGACTCCATTATTGCATGACAACAAAACCTCCATAAAGGCAAAAACAACACATGAAAGAGATGCTCCAGAATATTTAGGAAGTCTTTGGTACTCAAAATATATGCAGCATTAACTTAATCAATACAGGACATTAAACACAGACAATGATAGGTAGATTTATGCCACTAAAGTAAGTTTAGCTATGGCTTTCATTTTTCTCAAAGGCTGATTACCGAACTCAGAAATTGCTTAAAAGCTTTACAGCAAATTCAGAATGGAGAGACTACTCAAAATGATTCTAAAATCAACCTGTTTAAAACAACTGATGTATTTCTCAACTCATACTGAATTAAACTGTCTCTTCTTAGAACTATATGACAGCAAAGCACTAAACACTTCACAGGCCTACAGCCTATTCCTCTACCCCTTGAGCAGGTAAAACTATGAAAGAATCAACTTTGTCTACTTAAGGAATATAGGATCAAACTCAAAATAGACAATAAAACTGCATGGTAAAACAATCAAAGACAGTATCCTCTAGTCTACACTGCTGTACAGATTTACAACATGTTTTATGCATAATCTACATATTTACAAATGCTCTCTATTGTTCCATCAAGTAACATACTCAACACAATCACAGTTTACATAATTTTGAGGTAAATCCTTGAAAAGTTAGAGCATCAGCAAAGATTTATCTGCAAGGCTGAATATCACAAGTGGAGAATTTCTGATTAGAAGATCCTCTCTTTCACTGGGTCCCATTGCATTCTATGCTAGGTGTAGCATACATGGGTAAAATGGGTGCAAAGACAAAGGGGATTACTGTAAATCTTCTATGCTGTGCTTGGTTCTTCCTCATGGCCAGAAGGCAGCCAGAAAGAAGCTAGAAAGAAGCAAAGAACACTGGGGACAGTCAAAAACTATCTGAAATATGTAACATCAGGTTCTGCTCTGTGGATGAACAGTGGATATTATGTTGCTTGCAGAGTGGGAAAAGCTGCTGTGTTAAATTGTGCAGTGTCTATGCACACTCATTACAAGATGCTTATCCGAAAAGAGGACAGGAAAAAGCAAAAGAAATTGTGGGATAGGATGAATTAACTTTCTTCAGTGTTTCCCTATAAAGAAAATGCATTTAAGAGCTGTAATTTCTCAGAAGTTTTCAAGACAGGTAAAACATTATCTAAATATTGAAAATGGCACATCTGAAGACATTACCCACATTTCTTTTAATTTATAGCTACAGCATTTCTGATTCACCATAAATATGTTAAAACACTGCCTCACCAAGGGGTGGACATGACTTTACAAGGCTTGATGTTTCAAACTAGTCAACCTAGACATGTTTTTTCCTTGAACATGTTCATAACACTGCACCAAGACCACTAATTCAGTGACATCCCAGGGAATAAGAGAGGAATGGGCACAAAGACGACTGAAAGTTCCCTTTGCATTACCTTAAAAGAGCCAAAAGGTGATGGAAACTCCTAAGCAGAAAAAGACAGTTTAGAGTTGGAAGCATCAAAGTTCATCTTAATTAATTAGCAAGTTAAGATAAACGGTTTTGTTCTTGAGAAGTGACACATCTTGCCTTAGTATATTCTACAGAATAGGTCTACAATATTTATTTAAAGTTAAAGGAGTTAACTCCTCTTGTCATGACTATCCTCAGTTGTACTTTAACAGTTAGCTGCTTAAATGACAAAACCTCACACAAAAAGACTCTGGATGACACAGAAAGGATCCTACAACTCCACTTTGTGGATGCTTTTTCAAGCAATACCACATCACTACATCTTTTTAAAATGTTGTCTTTAAACAAATTGTTAGAAGATTTAGTCAGGACAAAAAGCAGCCAGCTAACTAATTACATATGCATGAATGCTACTCATGTTTACCACATATTTCCTTCAGAATGTTTTTGTGATTGTAAAACTGTTTGTAAGGTGATAAGTAAAGTAGTTTGATGTTTCGAGACAAGTCTACTGACTATACTTTATGCCCACAGGAATAACTGAAGTCTGTTTTCTGCATGCAGTGATAAGGAATAATAAGCCTTCATCTCCTTGTACCATCACAGATGTTAGCTAGGAGAAAAGAGACTTATTAAATATTCAGCCACAGATAATATTCATGGTGTAGTACAGGGTGAAATTAAAAGGAGCATAAATAAATTTGTTTTCCAGAGATCAGCTGGGAAGTTGAGTGTTGGTCTTTGTATTGATCCCCAGTGATGGCAAAGTTGTCAGGTTGCTTCTTACACAGTTCTGGGCAAGGTAATAATTTGTCAGCACAAACTTATGTATAAATCCCAACATTAAGACTAGAAGGTTCATACAGACAAAAATGCTGATGTTTAAATACTTAACAAGACTAATATCACTTTGAAGATGCTAAATTTTTACAATCCCTGAAACTGCTGGTCAGCATAGGAAAGTTTTTCATTCACTCATCCTCTTCAACATAAGTTGATGGAAACCAGCCAACCTAAAAATGGGGAAAAATAGAACAAAATAAGACATGAGGTGCACAGGTTTGTTGTTTTGTTTTTTAATGGGTGAACTAGGCAAAACATGGATGGGTCTGTTCAGTAAACATAAGATTACAAAGATAAACTTGACTGGCATGCAACAATTAGGGTAAGTATCCTAAATCAGACTAACTTGCAGATATAACAATTTGGAGAGTAATACATCCCAAAGAAAAGGAAAACAAAAAAGCACCAAAAAAACAACAAAAACAAAACACCCCAAACCAAACAAACAAACAAAAGGCAACCAAACAAAAAGACACACACACACCAACCAACAAAACCACACAAACCAACCAAACAACAACAACAAAACAAAACCAAACAAAACCAAACCAAAAACCACCACAAAACAAACCAAAAACACACACACTTTGAAGTACAAGCAATCAGAAAAAAAGACTAGAAATGCCAAGAGCAGAAAAAGTTTTACTACAGGCAGGTTGTTATTTTTTGAATGAGTGGTTAAATATTTAACAGGCTTCATTCAGCTGTGAGGAATCCTCTTATAAAGGAAATAGTGACTGATGTGATTGCATTACATGGAGTTAGATTCCACTGCCACCAACAAGAGTTTTGAAAAAGACAAAACTGGGAGGCAGAGTCTGGTGTTTTACACCTCAGAAATTACAATGCCATCTTAATTCTGAAATTAACGATGTGTCAAATAAGAATTCCCTATGACATACAGGGAAGCAATGTCATATATTTCTTATTATCGTATCTATTCTGCTTTAAAGAATCACAGAATGTTAAGGGTTGGAAGGGACCTCAAAACATCATCTAGTCCAAGCCCCCTGACAGAGCAGGACCACCTAGAGCAGGTCACACAGGAACACATCCAGGAAGGCTTTTTAATGAGAGAAGGAGACTCCACAACCCCTCTGGGCAGCCTGTTCCGCTGCTCTGTCACCCTCATGGTGAAAAAGTTTTTCCTTAAATTTCTCTGGAAACTCCTATGCTCCTGTTTGCACCCATTGCCCCTTGTCCTACCATTGTCTGAGACTGAGAAGAGCCTGACTTCATCCTCCTGACACTCACCCTGTATGTGTTTATAAACATGAATGAGGTCACTGGACTCTTTTAAGCAGTTCCCTGTCCTTGAACTGAGGGGCCCAGAACTGAACAACGTATTCCAGATGCGGTCTCACCAGGGCAGAGTAAGAGTGGAGAAGAACATCTCTCGACCTATTAACCACACCCTTTCTAATGCACCCCAGGATGCCATTGGGCTTCTTGGCCACAAGGGCACATTGCTGGCTCCTGGTCATCCTGCTGTCCACAAGGACCCCCAGGTCCCTTTCCCCTGCGCTATACTCTAACAGGTCAGTCCCCAGCCTGTACTGGTACACAGGGTTGTTCTTGCCCAGATTCAAGACTCTACATTTGCCCTTGTTATACTTAATTAGATTTCTCCCCACCTAACTCTCCAGCCTGTCTAGGTCTCTTTGAATGGCAGCACACTCCTCCCAGCTTGATGTCATCAGCAAACGTGCTGACAGTGCACTCTGCTTCCTCATCAAGGTCACTGATGAATATGTTGAATAGTACTGGTCCCAGTACTGACCCCCAAGGGTCTCCACTAGATACAGGCCTCCAGCTAGACCCTACCCCACTGAGCACAACTGTCCAACTTCTTTCCTTCAACCAGTTAACAATCTGCCTTGCTACCTGATGGTCTACACCACACTTTCTCAGTTTAGCTGCAAGGATGCTGTGAGAGACAGTGTCAACTGCTTTACTGAAATCCAGATAAACCACATCCACTGCTCTACCATCATCTATCCACCTGGATACATCTTCATAGAAGGCTATCAGGTTGGTCAAACATGACTTCCTCTTGGCAAAGCCATGTTGACTGCTTCTGATGACCCTCCTATCCTTGATATGCCTTGAGACAGCACCAAGAATAAGTTGTTCCATCACCTTTCCAGGGATGGAGGTGAGGCCGACCAGTCTGTAGTTACCCACATGTTCCTTGCCCTTTTTGAAGACTGGAGTGATATTTGCTTTCCTCCAGTCGTCAGGCACCTCTCCTGTTCTCCACAACATACTCAAGATGATGGAGAGTGGTATGGCAATGACTTCTGCCAGCTCCCACAGCACCCACGGGTGCATCCCATGGAGGATCATGGATTTATGTACATTCAGATTACTCAACTGACCCTTAACAACCCAGTCCTCATTAACTAAGCAAAACTCATCTTTTATTCTGACTTCCTCTGGGGCCTCGGGCTCCTGAGGACAGTTACCCATAGTATAGACAGAGGCAAAGGCATTCAGTAACTCTGCCTTGTCTGTATCATCTGTCACCGGGACACCCACCTTATTCAACAGTGGATCTACACTGCCTCTAGTGTTAGTTTTAGCTGCAATGTATTTGAAGAAGCCCTTTTTGTTGTCCTTGACCTCTCTTACTAGGATTACGTCCAAGGAGACTTTAGTTTTCCTAGTTGCCTCCCTGCATTCTCTGACAACAGTCTTATATTCGTCCCAAGCACTATCCCCTCCTTCCAGGATCTATAGACTCTCCTATTCCACTTGAGTTTGCCTGTCAGTTCCCTGCTTAACCATGTGGTCACCCCTCCGCTTCCCCTGGACAGAAGTCAATACACTAGAGTTGCTCTCTCACATAAAGAGCAACTCCACCACCTCACCTCATTGGCCTGTCTTTCTTAAAAAGGACATAGCCATCCATGACCACATTCCAGCCATGTGAGCTGTCCCACCATGTCTCTAATTGCCACCAGACCATAACCCCTAGCCTGCACACAGATTTCCAACTCCTGTTTATTCCCCATGCTGCGAGCATTTGAGGAAGGGAGTCAATTGTGTAGATTTCACCCCCGACACTGCCTTTAGATTTTTCGCTCAGACTTATTTATACTGAAGTCAATTTAACACTCATGAAAGACCTGAAAAACAAATCTGAAGCATGATTGGAAGGAGTAGCTGCATAAATTTTGGTTTAGACTGCCTTGGCAAAGTAACTCCAGAAGTGAGCTTATGACCTCAAGTCCAGGCTGTGAAAGTTATCAGAATGAACGTTAGCATACATCAGGGTATCCTTTAGGATGTGGGTGGCTGCGTTAGAATGAGATGCTTAGTTTTCTTCACACATAAAATATATATATAGGATGACAGCTATTTCTTCTTGTCTAACTGACCATTTTACTTTAAGATCATAATCAGGCTTACATACATAAAATTCTCCAAATTGCATAAAGCAGTAAATCTGGACATTTACTTCAACCAGATTTGCAGCTTTCTTTTCCAGCTTCCACCATCTACATCACATTCCTTGACCCTGCACCTCCCCCAATATAGACATAGAAACCCCAGCTTGAAATACTTCTGACTAATCTGCATTAATGAGCAATATACTAAGACTGAAACAATGCAGGCTTTACAAGTCAAAACTGAAACTTTACTTCCATGCAAGTCTGAGAGTGCAGTGAAAAGTGACTTTGTAAAACTATCAGTTAAATATGCCACTTCATATGAGCCACATTTTTAGAGATGAAAGAAACAGTCTTCTACAACAAAAGGCAGCTGATTTTACTGCATGGTAGTCTGCAAGAAAGATTCTGTTCAAGTGCTAAGCAGACTTACACAGCACAAGGAACCTGAGCTTTTGACCCTAAATATATGTGTGCAACACAGTTCAAGAAAGTTCAGCTGTAGCTGTACTATTAATCCTGGTTATTTTCCAACCATATAATCTTGCTCAAATACTCAGCCTGGTAGGTCACATTAAATAACCAATTAATTTAGATGGTGGAAACACTGCCTGGCACAAATTCTGCCATAAATAAAAAAAAAAAAAAGAAACAACTTACCCTTCCATTTACTTCACCTCTCCACCAGCCATTTGCACTCATTTTTGTATATATTTTTACAACGTCCCCTTTCAATAAGGATAGTTCTCTCATGTCTCTTGCACAGAAGTCATACCTGGCTATGGCAATGCCTATCACCTTCGGGCTTAGCACTGAAATGAAACAGATGTTGGCATTATTAGGGTTTGTCAATTGAAGTCTGTTAAAGTAAATAACAGCATTGTTAAATTATAAAACAAGTCTTTCACAACAACATACACTGTTATTAATTTTATGCAACTGTGAAAGCATCTGACTGCACAGATCAAGAAGTTTTAAATTCAGGTGAACGTTGTAAGAATTGAAGGGATTTTATCTGATTTTTTTTATTATTATTTTTAGAAAAGCCATCAAAATAGGTGAAATAAAATATCCCTCATCCTGAAACTGCTAAACACATTTGCAATTATTGTACCTTTGTGCTTCATAATAAAACTTGATGCCAGTTACATGCATCAACATATTTTACAGGTCACTAGTTTCTTTCCAAAAGAATTATTAGTATTTCCAGTTGACTTAACTTTAAACTTCTAATGAAGCAAAACAAACAGAATAAGGAGCTGTTCTTTCAAAAACAACTCCCAAGTTAAATATTAATGCACTTAAAATTGGAAGCTAACATCAGTGTGGAGAAAAAAGTAGAGACTTTCCACAGGAAATTTAGGGGGATGATTCTTACAATCGGCATGAACACTGACTAATGAAAATCTACTATTTTCAGGAGTTTATTCTGTAAGTCACCAGTGGGTTTGTTCTACAAAACTTTATTAAAGAAAAAAATCCTTATAATTTTTTTCTTAAGTTTCAGTGATAGTAATACTTACAAATGTTAAGCTACATCAATATGTAAAGACATTCTGATTAGAAACGTGAAATATTTTTAAAAAGTAAACATGAAAAAAAAAGCCTAATTTCAAAAACCAACCCCCTTCTCCCAAATAGCATTGTATGAGATTATGTTTTCAACCTTGATGCAGATGGTCTAAACTTGCAAAAGAAATCCTCAACTCACTCAGTGAGAGGAAAGTAGGCATGACACCCAATACCTAAAGGTCATTTACGCAAGCAGTTTAGAAAAAACATCTACTACTAGGTGGGTTATTTGGCCAAAACACTCCCTCTCCCCTCCCCCCCCTCCACCATTAATGTAATTGTTTTCCTATGTAAATCACTGGAATTACTGTAGGTTGGAGTTTAGAAGCACAAGCAAGCTTCCTACTGAAAAGATTTCAGTAGAATTAATCATATGATCGTGACAAATGATTTGATAGAATTTACATATAAATCACCTTATTTTCTCAGAACCCTTCCCAATTTCTTAGAAATTCCCCATTATCTTTACAAAATACCACTATGAGTCCAGTTTTAGCAATGTCTTCAACAATGTAATACTATAAACTCATCGCTAATTGCCTTTTATTTGCCATGTTTTGTGTTCCTGATTTAAAGAGTTAGAAAATATTGACAATTTCAGCTCTGCTTTTACTTATGATTTCTTCTGACCCTATTGGGAACATTTCATAGAAACAGAGGCTTTTGCATAAGTTATTGAATAAAGGAAAATCATTATATATTCAAATATTTTTAGCTTACAAAGACAATAGGAACAATTTATTTTAAAATAACAACAAATACTATGTCAAAAATATTAGATGCAGCACAAAAAATGGAATGCCTAGAAAACTGTTGTATCAACAGATTATTCCCTTTTTTATATCATGCAATTCAAGTTTAGTCCAACATTTCAGACTGCTTATGTAGAGTGTGCTTATCAGATACTTGATACAGGATGCCATATAAAAGAGAATTTATTGCTTATATTTACAATATAAAGTTGTTGCAAAAATCTAGATGGTATATTAAGTATATTGAAGTTCCAACATACTTTTTCCCTTCTAAGCAAGTCAGATGTAGATGCTACTTGTTTAGGTCCTAACATGACTGTTATACCTTATCAGCATTGCAAGGAAAGAGCACATCATGGGCAGCAATTATTTCAAAGAAAAAACAAAACAAACCAAAACAAAACAAAATGAGCTGTTATAGATTGTAAGGTCAGTAACCATTTATAGGTGTGCAGCAATCACTGGCAGATTTGGGGAAACACAGCAGGATGGAAGGAGTGATTCTGGGGAGCGGAGTATCACGTCAGATTCTAGAAAGGAAATAAAGGTGCAAGGAAGAATATTACACAAGGCAAAGATGAACAAATTTAGGAAAACATGGAAGAAAAGAAATAGAGGGAAGAAAAGCATGGAAGAGTAATAGAGAGGAGAAAACACTGGGGAAACGGTGCCAAAAAAGAAAGGGGGGTAGATCTGGGGGAAAGGAAGGCTTCTAGCTCTTTTTCAAGTTGTGAAGCCAGAGAGAAAAGAAGCAAGGAAAAAAAAAAAGCAAGAGAAATCAAAACCACCTATCTCCAAAAGTTTTGAGGAAGAAAGAATTTACATTAACTTAGAATCCAACATCCATATTTTAAAATAAAAGTAATGCTTAGGATAGGAAATACATAAAAGGAAGCCAGAGTGCCAGAATACAGGAAAATAACTGTTCATTTTGGAAAAAAATATTAACCATGTCTGTCTGGTCACAGAGTCACAAAATCAACTTGAATAGAGACTATCAGCCCTGAATTCCCAATCAGAGCTGTCCCAGGATAAATGAAATGTGGGAAAGACAGTCAGCATGTAGACGGGACATCCATACAGATGGGAGTAAGAAGAAACACTGGGTGAAGAAGAGAAAGAGGATAACTACAGCAGGAATGAGGAAGTAAAGAAAGAATGGGAATAACAGCAGAGATTGAGGGAAAGAAAGTGCTCAATAAGAGAATGTAAGAACTTAAAGAGCAGGGAAAAAAAGAGAAAATGGAGGAAAAAAGCTATTGAGAAGGCAGTAATAAATAAATCTTGTATATAAGGGAGATACTCAAAGTATTAACAGGAAATAAGAATGAAAAGTCTAAGGGAGATGAGTAAAAGGTATGTGTGTGAATTAGGAAAATAGTCTTTTACTCAACCTAGCCTTTCCTTCTGTAAATAAGAGAATGAAAGAGCTTTGATTCGCACTAGAAGTACGTTTTAAAGTTTCTCATTGACACTGAGTTACATTATCTGCAAATTAATTTTAATACCAGTTTGGGCAACAGCTGAAGGAACTCTGGTGCAACAAATGAGGCTTCATGTGATCACAGTAGGGTGGTCTAGCTCACATTACTTCACGTGCTTAAATTCAACAAGGGTCAATGTATCCTTATAAAAGCTGTGAGTAGCTGTTTCTCTCTTCTTCTAGTATGGCCTTCTCATAATACTACAGCCACAGCCCCTAACAGTTGTTCTTGTGTATTAGTTCCCATGTTTCCTGAGGAAATGTACATTTACTCAAACTGTTTAACCAACCCTCAGTTCTATTCTACAAGCATGGGCAGCACCTCCAGCAGTCCTCAGTAGCTAGCTTAAGCTTAACCCTTTCTCCTGTGTTGCCAACTTCCACATGAACAGAACTAAACTGGATATGAAGATCCTTTTGAAAAAAATACTTGTAATATAATGAAATAAGTGTTTGTTCATTTAAAGTGATCAAATTCTTTGGCTATTTATATAAAAAAGATGGGGTTTTTTCTAATAACAAATGAAGTAATGTAGCCTATCTATCAGAAACAGGTAGGTAAGCTTAAATTAAGAATTACTAATCAATATTTAATATTCTGCACTTGTATATAAATACTTCACACAGGGTATTGTGACATGCAAAACATTAAAACCTTGCTTATTGTCAGTTACTTAGGAATTTTCTGATAAAGCAGATTTAATTGGAAAAAAAACCCCATAATAATTTGTTGAAACCATACATGGGAATATGCAACATGCTTAAAGTAACCCTGAGTCTTGGTTGGTGTTGTCACTGTAGGCCACTTCACAATTTTGTTTTCACAGAACAGATACCAATTTTGGTTAGAACAGACTTCACAGTTAAGTACTGTGCAGTTGAACAAAGAGGTCACCATCTATTCTCATCCAAAAGGATAGAAGTTCACAGTATATGCCCACAGTAAAGGGCTAAAATTTAACTCCTTTGTGTTCTCTGATTCAAATGAAGTCAGTGATTCAGACATTCCAGATGAATGTCATAACCACAGGGTAAATGGCTATACCAGAACGGCTTTTGTGTAGTAAATGTCAACTGGTAGAGCACCTTAAAGCTTGGAATCTCAGTTAGGAAGTATCTGTCCACAGGAAGTCCGTATGTAAAGAGACAGAAATGGAAGAAGAAAGAAAATACAAAATTGAGGGGACAAACATTCAAGAGCAGTATAGGACGCTGAGATTGAAATCCTTGGCATGAATTAACTGCTGAGCTGCCACCTACATCCTTTTTTCCTCCAAAAACTATTGAAGGCCCTTAAGAATCCGTCTCAGAGCACTAAAAAATTTTAATGACATCCATGGGGCAGGTATAAAACATATTGTCTACTCAGATCTCCTAAACAGTACTTGATTATTACTACATCTGTGTTCGTGCATCCTAGACACCTCCCTTTCTCTAGTTCAAAATCCAGCCTCAATCCTGATTTGCAGAACCTAGGCCAAGACCTCCATCCCCTATACATAGAGGTGTGTCAGTGTAATGTAAGTGAATTCTGCGTTCTCAATAGTAGCAGCTCTTTCCATATGCTCCTTGAAGATATTTACCTTCCTACTAGCAAAATTCTTCTTGATTTGTCCAGTGGTGCAGTTCACCTCTTTGAAGACTAGGTCTTAGAGATCAAAGCAAGTCAAGGCGTACTGATGCACTAATTGAAACTACCACTACTACTACTATAAGCATTTTCATGCAATCCCTTAGTTTAAAACATTTGCATCTATCAAAGCCAAAGATGGTTAAATGAGACCAAAGAAAACAATATTTAGAAAACAGGTGGGTAAAATTAATTAAAAATGTTAACACAGAATTTAAAGAAAGCATTTTCTACAAAAAACCCCTACTGTATTCTAAGTTGCTGCAGTATGGTTTGCTGCAGGGATGGGACGAATATATTGTTTATCTACAAACAGTGAAATTTTCAAGTTTGTGCATTTGAACAATTAAAATATATATAGCTCATAGATGTCAACTACATATCAACTTAACAGTCATGTGATCACTAATGGAATCTGCTGCAACTATTGAGCTTTGCAACACCTATTCAAACTTATTGCAATATGCACTTTTGAAGAAGTTTAAATGTTTGATTTTTGTTATAATCCAAGATATAACAACATGTAAGAACTGAAGTATTGGATTCGTCCCCTCCCTCACTTGCTGCACACAGAAACAACAGAAGCAAATTTAGAAGAAATATAAAAGCAGTAAAGCAGTACCTGACCAGAAAGGAGTGGAGGAAGGGGGAACAAAGCTGTAGTCTGGAGGAGTTACAAAAGAAAACCCACAGAACAAAGAAGGGGCTTAGAGAAAGAAAGAGAAAAAGAGAAAAGGAAAAGAACATTGAAATATTGGCACAAGATTTAAATAATAGTTTTTTAACTATATAATTCATTGATAATAAGGAAACTGAGGTTCCCTACTAAGGATGTCTGGAAGGAAATTGACTGTAATAACTAGAAAATTTGGATCTATGATTTAATTTTTAACAATTGCATTTTTCAAAGAGTAAAGCAAAAAGACGACACCCATTCAGGGTTTCAGAGAAGCAAATTAAAACTGCAGACTCTTACAAATATTTTCATGTTTAATAGAAAAAAGTTTTCTTAAATTTTGTGTGCCCTTCTTCACAGTACAAGAGCAGGAACTCATGCATACCTAAGAGTTCCTCTTGAGGCCAGGAAGACTAGTCAGACATGCTTAATTAGGCAGATAGTCTAAGTACCAGTTGAACTGGGGTCTCATAATATGCATGGGAAAGAGTATACATTTTGCCCTAATAATCATTAACATTAATAGGAATTCCACAGCTAAACTTTGTCCTCTAAGGCCCAACAGTACTTCTAGTCTTCCCAGTTTTCCCTGGCTTGAGAGAAACCCTTGAGTGTGCAAAAAAGCATGAGCTCGGCCTAGGCAGAAGCAACGCATCATCTTAGTCCATAAACATCTTCCTGTTGCTCTATGGCCAATAAACCTAAGGTTGAGATATTTTTAAATACAAAATTAGATGAAAGGAAATAAATCACTTTAAATGAAACTACAGTTTGTTGATACGCTTTAACTTTTTGTCCCTCTTTTGAAGAGGCAATGAAGAAATATAGTGTACAAAGTCTAATATAGTTGGGATCCTTGCTCCCAGCTGTGATTTGAAATGGGAAATCCATCCTCAACTGGATAAATGATAATGTAGCTTCTAAATTACACCTGATAGTATCTTTAATTACTGACCAAGAGTGTTCCTTAAAAATGTAGCAAGGTTATAGTCATAGCACACACCTACTACCCTGAATTTATTCCTGTAACTACACATGAAACAAAATAATTCTGCTTCAGAATAGTTATTTGCAGGAATGACAACTAGAACTACTTTATGCAAAGTATTAAAGAAAGTATCCACAGTGGAGGTAATAACACAGTTTTTACATATTACCTGGATGATAATATATACATTTGTGACAATGGAACTACCAGCATAAATCACATAAACAGGACCGATACTGTATTTTAACATTAATAAGGTATGGGTTATTTGCTGGGGGAAAAAAAAAAAAAACCACCACCCACAACCAAAATCAAAACACCCATAACACAAACCAACAGCCATTCAGGTGAGTATCTCAAAGTGAAAAACACAAAGGAAACTAAAAAGAAATGTACTCCAGGGCCTCTTGCACACTAGAAACTCCTTTCTGATCCTTCACAGCGATGATTCTTCCTCTGCCTCTAATACTAAATGGATTACCTGGGAATGCCTGAGGTTACCTGGGGTTACCTCTATACTGGAGCTAGTAACTCCAAGTGACAACTCTATGTGGAAATACATTACATAAAGCAGAAAGGCAATTTGACTGAAGTAGTGTGCCCATTCTTAGAGAAAAAACACACTGCCTTTACTTCTACAGAGGTACAATGACAGTGTGCAAAAGCAGCATAAAGGAATAAAGACAAGTTAAGTGCTTTATAGAGGATGTTTGTCCTTTCCTGTCCATATATTAGACAGAAAAATTCTCAAAAAAATAAGATAACTGAAGATAATTAAGATAACTGAAATGTTTGGTTTTACATGTGAAATTCTGGTCAACTAAACCTAAGTGGAAAAGGAAAGCCTACTAAATTTCTACACATAACTAGTCTATTTTTAAATTATAAGGGGTTTGATGTTGGCTTTTAAGGAAAAAGGCTAGGTTCTTTTGCTTCCTTAAGGATTGGGGTGACACTTGTTTTATTTTACTTTATTAACAGATACTTTTACATTATTAACGTATTAAGTAGCAGAATTATGTGATTTAACTATTTAATGTACCTAACTCCTAGTCTAGAGGTGATGATAAACAGTCACTCAAATACTATTTAACTTCTGGATTTACATTGCATTAAAACTTAAATTTCATAAAGGCTCAGACTTCTCAGTATGATTGTGCTCTGCATCAGCAGATTAGGATAAAGCACCAAAAAATATTATGTAGAAGCATGTCAACTTTTCTTCCATTTTTGCCTTTATTTCATTAAATGGTCGATCACCCCTCTAATCTAATGTAAGAATTATTATTTTTCTGTGTAATAATCCAAAATTTGATTATATTATGTCTAGAAGAGCCTAAGACTGAAAAATTAAGAAAGAATGTACCATTTCCCTCCAAATCTTCCTAATTTACTTGAATTTCTACACTGAGCAACATAAATGTCTGACAGCTTTTACAACCAAATTAAAAGCGTACAGTAAATATCAGAAGAGTGGGTGACTTCTGCAAGACCAGCAGACTAAAAACCAAAGTACTATTTAAAGTGGGAAACCAAACTATTTCCATGAAATGAAGACTTTTGTTCTAAAAATCTAGCAGATGTGAATAGATAATCAAATTCCCTTAAAATTTAAAAAGTTGTAAGGTGATTTACTATGATCAGAAATTACTATTAAACCAAAGTGCCACTTGATTTTCTTCAATGGCTAAAGGAAAACATAACAGTTACTAAAAATTAATATAATCCTTTCTCCCACTGTTCTAGAAAGTTATGTTAATTTGGTATTGCAGTTCAATTACACATCAGCTCCAATGACTTTGATGGCAGAAAATTATATAACTCTGACAAAGTCTATAGTGGTTCAACTCATGTTCTTTAGAACTCATATGTGCTGAAGATTGGCTGCTTTGAATAAGAACCTGGTATCTTTTGAAAAGTTGCCCTCATTAAAAAACTCTAGATAGTCATGTGAATAATACAGTGCAAAATACTGAGTTAAAACTCAAACCCCTCTTAAAGTCAGTTTCAAACTGCCAAGGTCCATTGTATTCACTAGCTTCAGCCCTGTGCTTGTTATCCTAACATCGATTTGATAAAAACTAACAAGAGAGTTTTTAAATTGAGCAGTGTGACTAACAGAAGGGCTGTTAATTATGGACATTTTTAAAAATGCTTAATTTTCTTAAAAACAACAAAACAAACAAAAATGCCAAAAAACCAAACCAAACAATAAAAATAAATTAAAATAAAACTAACTATGCTAACACTTTAAAATAAAATTGTGAAATTTATTAAATGAAAGTATCATCCAGAGTCTATCTAGGTAGGCTAGCAGAACTGTGGAACTATTAGATTTTATATGAGGAGTCTAAGAATTAAGAGGTTTTTTTATCAGTTTGGCCTCAGACAAAACCTGACAGTTTCCACCAGCATAGTTTGTAACATGGTTGATATTTACTCTAGTAGAAATGGACTTTCTCATCCCCTTAACTAAAATAAAAGCATCCCCCACTAATTTCTCTTGCTCTTCCATATGCTGCCTAAAAAGTTCTTGTTAAAGGAGATGTTCAATTTTGTATGTGAACTGAAGGTAATGAGGATGTACCACAAGTCTTGTAATCTGTAAAGCATGAAACAGTTGAGATAATGCTCTTGCAGGCTAATAGGTTGATGGACAGTACAGATACATTGTGTCTGTCCTAAGAAAAGAAAGAAATTGGTTCTGCTCACAGACAGTAATAACCAAAACAAATGCAAAGTAAATTAAGCAGGGCATGTCCTCTCAACAGCTAAAGCCTCAGTGCTGTGCAGAGGCAAAGGATGAGGACATCTCTAGAGAAGACAAGGGGAAGAAAAGAGAAAAGAAGAAGAAAGGACAGGACAGATAAATTTGCTAAGAACAGAGAAGTACTAAGACACAGCACAGCAGGGAGACAACTGACAGAAGTCCTGGAAAGCAGTTAAAGAAAACAGAAATTGAAGGATTTAAAAGGAATTGGAAGCTAGAAACACAGTGAAATACACAGACACACACTGGTTTCTTAGAATAATCTGTCTGAAATGATCTTCATTTCAATTCCAAGAACAGCAAAGTCTCCAAAGTTAAAGAAATGTTATGGAACAGAGGCAAGCAAGTAAACAGCAGCTCACAAATACAGCAAATGAAAGTAACACAGCCAGCTTCATCATCACAAAGACTAGACTGGACTCTGTGGTTTTACATATCAGTCTTCATATTGTTAAAATGCCCATTAATTTTTATTTTCCTCTTCTTATCTGTTGCAGACACAGATACAGCCATTGTCTGCAGAGCTGCAAATCTAATATTTGCTTTTTGACAGAAGCATTATATACTTTCCAGAGGCCAGCCATGTGGTAGTTTTTATCATTAACACTGAATTTATAAGTCTCCTAAAAATCATGCTAACTTCCACTTAAGTTGCAATAGGTTAAAAAAAGGACACCACATGCATCATGTCTTCTCAGTTTATTTCTAAACTTCATAAATTTTTAAGTGCTATTTACATGGTATAGCAGTTCATTAACTTTCAGAAGTTTAGAGGCCTGTAATAAACATTTAAGTTTAAAAGGCAGGCATAAAAATAATTATGATACAATAAATCCAATTTTTTTTTTCCCCAATTATGTGGTATTAGTGAGATGCTACTTCTTATGGCTACACAAGACGACTGATTTATTTAAGTCTTTTTTTAAGGATTAGAAATTATCACAAATATTATTAACACTTGTATCTGCATGTACGCAAATTTCTGAAAAAAATAAGCAGGATGCAGTTTAATCTCTCAGTGGAATACCGAATAGATTTTTTAGTATCAGGGAGACTTCAAGTTCAGCAGCAAAACAAGCTTGCTAAATATGTTTATAAACCTCCTGGCAGATCTGAATCTGCTTAGCTTCAGAAAGCCCTAGCTAAAAGCAATATCATATTAATTGGTTATATGTCAAAAGCAGAAAATAAATATGTTCAGAGTAGCTTGTCCTTTTAATATCTATATGGCAGAAAATAAAATACAAGAATCTATATTACTCACAGTTGCCCCCTGTTCTGTTACTCCTTTGTCCCACTGAATTTTCAGGTTCTTTGTATGGAAATTGAAGAGTAGTATCCAAACTTCGAAAGCCTTCTTTGAGAGAGTGGTGCTTATAGTATTCTACGAGTTCCTTTCAGAAAGGAAAAATACCATGTCATTGGAAATTGAAATCACATCCTTTTCAACATTCTGGGGTACAGTCAATGACAGCTTCATCATACAAGTAACCTTATATTATAACATCCATGTTACAGGTTTATTATTTAAAAATCAAGTATCCTATATATTGATTGCTTTTACACTGCCACTTAAGTGGGTTTTGGTCATTGGTGGTGGTTTTTTTGTTTTGTTGTTGGAGTGGTTTAGTTTTTTGTTTGGTTGGTTTTGGGGGGTTTTTTGTTTGGTTTTGTTTTGTTTTTAAGTAAAACCTTGTTGTCAAAGCCAGCACTTATTGGTCCTCTGAGCCAGGCAGAGCTTGTATTTTTCTTTCTGATGTCAGACAGAAGACAAGGTCAGCTGCTTGTAAGTATATAATGGTAACTGCCTGTTTTCTCAAATTTCTTTTGTAATGATATTTATACACAAATGCATTTGTAAGTACACAGATCTGAACTAAAGCATAAGGCTTACATATAAACCAACAGCAACTTAATGAGCAAATATATGGACCACTTAAAACTTT
>JANIJG010017747.1:0-25581 GCA_024611175.1 Megaceryle torquata | reverse complement strand
AAATTGTTGTTTTGAGGAGTTGGTTTTTGTTTTCTTTTTTAGATAGAGCACACTGACAGAAAAATTCATCATTTCACATACTCCCCGGGCCCAATCCAAAAACTTGTCTCTGTGTATGTATATGTGTGCACAGACAAGCTTTATATATATGCACACATTTTATATATATGTGTACACACACATTATGTATATGAAAATATTAAAAACTGTCTCAAGTAGTTTATGTAGCCAAGGAGATAAGCAACTTTAGTTTCTATTCTCCAGAAGGCAGCACCCATCAAAATACTGACAGTTTGTGTGAATTCTTTGCAATCTCCAGCCCCTGCCTTTGTCTCTTACATTCAAATCAGCCCTAATAATAGTATCATATAGTTTGTACACAGAGCCTAGAATAAGATTAAAAGTGACCAGACAACTCAAAGCAAACATTTTTAATTTGATTAATGAAACTACAACTGTGGGATTTCACTCTTCAGACATGCAAGCACAAAGAAATATATTTACTGTAAACCCTTCACTCCTACCAGTAACTAAGTCATTCCATTCTACTTACATTTAGATTACCAAAATCAAACCTGATCAAGCCAGGCTTACATCAAATAAGGAAACAGTATTATGTTCAATCATTTCCTTGTAATTAAAAAAAAAAAAATTAACACAATTATTAGCCTAGAACAACCTACATCAGTGATATATTAACTCCAGTCAAACAAAGTGACACACACTATTTAGTCCAAATTATTTTAGTGCATTAACTGTAAGTTCTTGATAATTGTCTGAAGATTATCTTCTGAACTCTGTAGCACTTCACTCCTCACAGATGTTGCATGTCTCTGAAACCACTTATAAGGTGGAGTCCAAAGCTAAGTAAAATCTACACCTGCTTTTAACAGTTCATAATCACTAGGCACATCAAGTAAGCAGAAAGGTCAGAGGACTGAAAACTGTTTGGGCTTTGTTATCTGTGATCAACACAGTACAAAAGCTACAATGTCAGCTACCAAATGTTCTGTCATATCATCAACAAGTACCCAGACATTCAAATTAACAAGGCATTAGAGAGGGTGATTTGTAAGCAAGCAGCATTCAAAGTAGGATTTCTGGATAAATGGAAAAATAATTATGACGACACTTGATACCTTTTTGCACCACATAAGTTTTTAACAGTTATGATCTTCAGTAAAGATAGTAAGAATTTCAACTGGACATAGTTTGGAACTATTTTAACAAGAAATAAACTGAGAAAAATAATTATATTGGGTCACAAAGATTACTTTTAAAAGCTTTGTTTTTTAATGTTGTTCTTCCATTAAAACAGTCAAAACACAACTGACCTCTAAAGCATTCATTGCATAAATCACAGTAGCAAGCTTACAAAGAGTTAAGATATGTAGCCCCTGCCAGCATAGATGGGGCTCCTCAGGAGTCTGTCACGTAACCATGATTCAAATCAGCAGCAGAGCTGACCTTTCACTGCACCTTGACCTACTTCACTCAGCACATCTTAATTACTCTTGTGAAAGTTTTCAAATGTACCATGAAAACTATGTACAAGAGGTCTTTTACTTTTGTTACCTCCAAAGTAGTACAGAACACTGTGTCACTGCAGATCACTGCTTTAGGTTTCCATAGCTGCTGGTTTTCTCCCTCTTCTGCTTCCAGTTCTACTATGATGATGATGACATTTGTGCCTCTCTTCTTCCAGACACTGTTACTTTTTCTATTGCATCTACCCAGAACAAGGCAGTTGTTCCACAGCATATGCAAGCAGTGCTTACACTACTATCACCTGTCTAATTACCTCTCAAATTCAATGTTAGCAAGACTAAATAGGCAGCAATAAGGCCTTTATACTAAACATTTCTTTGGTCCTCTCAATTCTTTAATGCAATGCATATTCTTTTTGTTTCTTTGTTATCCAAGCTTGTGTCATGTACTTACAACTCTGATCATTCAGCTCCATTTAGATATCTGCATCACTGCATCAAACTGCAACATTACCATAAGAAGATATCTGAGATCATGTGACCCCAGTTCACCTTCATGTATCTCAGAAATGCAATGATTTCTGTTGCTACCAATAACAACATCTCAGGGTCCCCAGTCCTAATCCTGCACTAGTTTCAAATAGGGTCAGACAAAGCACAGAATTCAGATAGATTTGTTTACCACTTGTAGGATGCTCTTGCTTTACAGAGTATCAGTGGCTAAATTAAAATAAGGCTTATTGGTTTTTGAAGTTTTTCTCCTTACTCTTGTTTTGCATTGTTCTTCATTTTTATTTATTGTTTTAGAGTACTTTGATATGCATGTAGGAAGGCTGCAGCATAAGTTTTAATCCAACTGATTGAACTAAATATATTGAATGAACTTCCTTTAACAATGCATCAGAAAATGCTTAAGCAGTAAAATTTTACAAAAGCACTAAGGCAATTTATTCAGATATCTTGTATTTATGAGCCTTGTCTGAGCAAAATAAGCTATTAAGAAATTCTTTCAAATTAAAGGTCAAAAAATTAATTTCCTCCCAGAACAAGATGGCATTTGATCTGGGCATTTATAACACCAAACTCCCATTTCTGGGAATGAACTATGCCTACAGTTGGAGTGAAAGTTAATGAGACACCATACGATTTGTGTGTTATTACTATAGTTTGCTAGTGAGTGGTTTGCTACTACAGTTTAAACTTGAAATAGCCACACAGTTGCTTTAATTCAGACTAGTCAATACTGACTCCAGATTACTATTATTCCAACAAGGACTTCTGAACTATTAGCAGTTTAGACACCCCCCTTCTCTAGCTGCACTTTTTTGCCTGGATGAGGAAGACCAGCCACTCCCAAGTTTTTCTGGGGCCTCTACAAGCTGCACCAATAGGCAACATTATGTTTTAGCAGTACACACGTACATGTGCTGGGTTGAGAAGGAACTTTAACCTAGCTACTTTTAGGGTTCATTACTATATATAGAAAGATTTTCAAAGACATAAAAATCCCCCCTTTCAAGATTCTGCCTAACTCCTTAGTGGCATACAAGTTCTCTCTTATATGCCACTGAAGGGGACATAGTTAAGTCCCAAATACAAATACTTACTTTTAAGCACATTCTACCACCACTTAAAGCATAAACCATAAATATTTTAAAAAATATCCTATTAGCACGTATGGACACAATTTTAATTGCTCACTTGCACAGCCTTCTGTAATTTCACAAACCAAAGTAGCTCTCACTTACATAGAAAATTGTACATTGTTAAAAACCTAATCAATACTTACCATTAAATTTTTAAATTTCCTGTTTTCTGCAATGTGGAAAAAGCCATCTCTTGTTAAGATCTTGATGTGTTTCACTTCGTTATTGTACCTGTGGGCAATGAATATCTTATGAATATAAATGTGTTTTTAATCAGACACAATCAATATTTACCCAAAGGCATGCCCCAATAACACCACACAAATAAATTCTTAAGACAAAAATGTATATACATGCCAAAACAAAGTTGACATCTAATTAACTAAATAAACTTATTGAATGACAGCTGAAGAGGTAATTCTATTCAGGAAAAAAAGTCACAGCTAACTGTTCATTCTAACTGGGAATTCCCATATATTTTGTACTTTTAGATTCACATTGATAAACAACATGAAAGTAAACAAGACCCTCACAATAGTTTGCATCTACAGAATTTATGAATCCACATTTTACTGAACTGTCTGAGATGTAAGGGGTATGAGTAAGTTGTCACTGAAGTCAACCAGACATCCTTATTCACTTCAGAGAAGCAGATCACAAAGAGATCCAAACACTTGCTTAGTTTTACACAATGTTTTAGACCATGATTTCTGTAGACTTGTTTGCTACACCAGCATTATAAAACCATTGCCACCTTCCTACTATAATTCCCGGGTATTTTTGTCAGCAGCTTCAGTTTTCCTATTCTGACTCTCTATGCATGATTACATAAATTGAAACAGGTTTTTATTTTCCTTATTTATTTCAAATATTATCTAGACATAAATGAGAACAACAAAACTTTAAGAGATCTTATTCCACTTACTTAATGCTAATTGCATATTCTCCCGACTCTTTGGTCCTGTGCCGCACCAGGTAAGTGCTATTTACTCTGTTAATAAGTTCACTTTCTGCTTGCAATCTTTCCATTGCTCCAGCAAACCTATAACAGAGGATGAGAAAAATTGGCTATGATGTTTTTCAGAGCTTCAAAGAAAGGTCTATCAAATATGCAATGCGGAGGCCCAATATTCTGCGTATGATGAGGACCTAAAAAAAAAAAATACATCAGTTGCAACCGAATACCATTTCCAGATCTTTCAATGAAGTACAAAATGGGAAAAAATTCCACAGTAACAGGGTAAGTCTTAATTAGAAAAGTACTTGTGCACACATTGAATATGATGCCTGGTAAGTAAAATACTCAAGACTGAGCGTTAGCTGAATGACTACGAGCTTGAATAGTTCATAAAACAAAGTGTTTTTCCGAACCATGTGTTGTGAGCAAAACAAAAAAAACCCAACAAACAGTAGTCCAGAACCTTTGAATCTCCCTGAGTTCCACTGGGATTTATCCTAACAGAGTGAAGAATCAGCCACCAGCAGTGTACTAGAGGTCAAAAATAAGACCTATGTAAAAATTCAGTATTTATACAAATGCAGTATTTTATTTGATTTCGTAATTATTCATAACCTCTAAAAAACGTGTCATGTAGACTAACATCCACATAAAAAAAAAAATCTGCCCAATGTGTCCAACTTTGACTGTGCTGATGCTAAGAGTTTAAAGCTAAGACAAATAAGTCACCAGTTCTGCATGCCTGACTGCATAAGCTTTGTGCCCTTGCTTTGCCTTTCTGGTTTGGGTGGGACTTCACGAGAAGCTGTCAGCAGACATTTATTTGCAAAACTAAAGGTTCAACTGTTAATTGAGGGAAGTGACTTGGCTTCCAGGGAAGTCATGCTTATTTTACAATTTTTGAAAGTAGTCTTAAGGCAGTCAACATCACAGACCCCTACTATGTAAAATTTCACAGTAATATATTTAAATAAAATAAATAGTTGTTTTATGAAACACACCAGGAAACATGCATTTTGAAGTTTATCACAAAATAGATGACTTTTTACAGCAATTTTCAGCCTAAAATAATTTTTCAGTAAAGTATTAAAAATCTTTAGAAGAGAAAGATTGATCCCAATGATAAGGTTTCTTCTAACAAAACTATAGAGCAAATATTAGGTTTTAATAAAAAATACCAACTTTAAATATCAAACATTCTATTTGGCTTGCTATGAAAAAAATCAGTATTTTTTTAGACCTGATTGAGAATTCACTTTTGGCAAAAAGTCAGAACACCATTTTGGTTTTGTTTGTTTCAAAGGAAAAGCAGAATTATTCACAAGACAATACATATTTAACATTATTTTCCCTCTTTATTCACTTAACATGTAAGATCTTGCAGACTTCATATTATACTTATTCATTATTATTCTATTTCAGACATCTTGGACTAAGGCTGCACAGCTACAGATGTGTAAGCAAAATGTCAAAATCATTAAGCACTTTACTACATCAGAAATGCTTTTAGACAATGCATGGTGTTACTTTCCCAAATCATTATACAATGTCTTCTTCAGAAGCCTAGAAACATTAAACCAATAGAAATTAAATTGTAATAAACACACTTGTCTTTCTATTACTGCTTCTTATAAGACTGGACAGGGACTCACCACAGCTGTGAAGAGTAGTCTACTGGTTTAGGAACCTGGGACATGAAAAGATACAAGAGGATCAAGATTTCTTTTTTGTCAACAACACCAATTTGATAGCACTGCTATAATTGTCAATATCCAGATGAAACAAATTAAAAGAAACAGATTATCTAATTAGAATGCAAGTCTATTTTCTTTCAAAGTTATAATAAAGGGCAAATATTCCATACCATCCTGAAAGTAGTAAAGAATATTTTAATTTTTTGCTGCTGTGACTTTTTTTTTTTTAACTTAATAGAACTGTTAGAAGTTTTTTTTCTGACAATGCCTACATTCAAATTTCCTACATAAAACAGGCCAATACTACATGTTGTGGAAAAGTATCATTAAAATGTACAACAAATTTACAACAACATGCATAAAATACATATCAGGTTTTCAGAATTTTATGGTTTTAGAAAAACTGTCTACTAGGAAATACAGTATATAAATCTTCCAAGAGTTGAGGATAATTCATAGATTGTATTTTATGACATCACTGATACTTTTGTATTTCACTTAGTTACCTCTTGTACAGGATTTTAATATAAAGCATGGAATTTGATTCACAAATTCAATTTAAGAAATTAAGTAAACTACAATCAGTTTGCAAAATGGATGTTACATGTATATATAAGCATATGCATATGTAATGCTTATACACACACAAGGTTCACAGTATCGCAGTCTTCACGAAAAGCAGCATTTCACCTTGACCATCTCCCATTGGTGTATGCTACTTCAGTATTATCCTACTCTTCTAAAACTACATGTAAAACTTGCAAAGTGCTGAAAAGCTGATTTTAGTGGAAGCTTAGTATACATCTTGAAGAGTTATAACCTAATGTCATAAATTCTTAGATAAGCGAATTATCTTTTTCTTCCAGTAAAACCAAAGAATATTTTATTACTTTCTGGAATCTAATAGAGAAAAAAAATTGCACTAACATTATTCTAACACTTTTTCATTTATGTTATATGGAATGTTTTCAAACAGAGACTTCCAAACATATCAACACAGGTAGAAATTATTATACAGGCCTATAAATATAAATTCATTGAAACGCAAATCAAAACTCCCACTAACTTGACCTCAAGTATCAACCAAGAACTATATCAAGTCTCTAGACTTGACCTTGAAATAAACTCCAGTGATGGGACACTAGCCCCACAATCCCTTCCCCCAGATCAACCAACCAACCAACTACCACCAAAAAAAATGCACAAAGCAAACAGCACAAAACCCCTACCTCCCTGCACATTTAGTCAGGGCATTCTACAATTAAAAGTTGCAAGATTCAAGTAATGCAAATTTTTCTGTTAACTTGTCCAAAATGCTATGGTATATTTTAGCAGTATTGCAGACACAGTAACAGGCAGCTTTCAAATGGAAAAAAAAGCAGCACAGGAAGCTATGAAGTGATTATTGAAGCAGGATATTGTAAACAAGATGACAGCAGACAGTCTGACTTCAGGTAATGTACAGAGGAACATGATATTTATAACCACTTTTAATGGTAACATTATCTTGGAGTATCCTCCAAAAACCACAGTTACTGGAATGCAAAAATACTAAAGTATTGAAACAAGCAAGAACTGTTACAATTTCACCATTTTAAGGCTTTTACCTTCATGCTAAGAAGGCTCAATACTAGGGTTCTATAATGCACGTACTCCAAATGTTTCACTTAAAACACTTGCTAAATATATTTGTAGTTAACTTCAGAACAGGTTTTTTTTTTTTTTTTTTTTTTTTAATTGGGAATTTAAAAAAAAAAAAAAAAGCTTAGATTATTAAATCAGTATCCCTCCTAACTTCTCTTTCTTCATAGAAAGAAACAAAACTGCTCAGGTTTTTGTGATAGGATATTTTTTGCTAACTTTACATTTACTTAAGATTTCCATCCCTGCACTGTTAATATTCCTTTCCATGAACCAAAATTTGCAGAGTTCACAAAGTTCTGATTACTGTCTTTGACATAATTATCACTCAAGCTAAATACATCACCACTTGAACACCTCTCAACCCCAAGTTTTCATGATACAATTCTGAATTTTACAGGACAGCCCAAACATCACATTTTTTCTAAATAACAAAGCAGACACTAGTATGGAACAATTAAGTTCTTTGCAATAAAACCAGGGTCACGGGTTCAGCTTGCACAACAGTAAATCTATCCAGGTATTACAAGTTATTATTCGAGTTTAGTTCTTGAAGAAAAAAAAAGGAAACATGCATTACTGCCAAATAGTGCCGACGAAGGGCTCTCCAACAGTAGCATTTGTAATGCTGGTGGTACACAAACCCCTCTGTGGTCTAGGGCACCTAATACAGCCAAGTACTACCCCCAGCAGCAGCAGTGGCTCTTTATGTTCCTATATCTACTAATGGTGTTACTTGGGCACCTCTGCTTCTAATGGTAAGACTTGGAAAAAAGTTAACAAATAATGAATATCCTGTCAAATAATTCCTGAGAGAAATGGTTTAGTGAAGTGATCAAATAGAGACATTTCAAGGCCAACTAGGCACTTACAGGGTCTGTGAAATATCTGTGAGATATTTCAATAATATATTTCATCTACAGAAGAATTGCACTGTTAATGATTTGTGCTATCTCCCATAGGACTAATTAAAGAACATACATTCTGTCAGCAGCTGGTAAGAAAGAATAGTTAAAAAAATAATCTTAATTTGTCAAATAGTCCTACTATGTTGGAAAGGAAATAAAAATTCAAAGATGGTTTAAGTCCATCCTTCAGAGCAATTAAACAATAGATGAGTAGTCCTTTTCATAAATTTGAATGGACAGATATATAATGGGTGTTGTTCATTGTTATGAATCAGAGTAAAATCAAATATTATTCCTGAAGCCCTTGGCTCATGCTGTGCTATGTATCTAATGCCTCTACAGAAATGAGAAAAATGGAGAAAAGCTAGAAAGAACCAGATTTTATTCATACGGTGCTGAAAATGTCTGCTGACTTACACTACTTATTGCAAAGATGAAAAAAAATTTTATAGGTACCTCTGTGACAAGTCTGGTATACAGATATTCCAGAGCTCAGCAGTTTTTCATTCAATATTAATTCCTAAAGTCTTTAGATGTATGTATTTTATGCCAGTTTTGAACATTTTTATATCAGCTGGCTGTAAAGACTGTTAAACTTAATAATAACAGTAAAAGTTATAGCATGTTTAAAACTGGATTGATGTTTCAGTATCTTTAACTGCATCATTTATCACAGTAAGAAGTTTATATTTCATCTTCCAAGCTAACAGTGGTGACGCATCAATTTATCTTTTTGTTCTGATCACAACACAGGTTGGTAACATTTAATGAATAATATTTATTCATTCTGTAAAACTGTATTATTTTCAGTACTTTTCTAAATAGTATATTTTAAGTTTATCGGAAAGCTTTATCACTTGAAAGCAATCTTCACAACACCCTAGTACTTTTTTCCTATCTTAGGATATCGTGCTTTGTCTGCTTTAAAGTATAGTGGTGGTTCCATAGAATATAGTGGAGGTTCTATAAGGTATAGTGGTGGTTACTACAATTGTTGTCAATGAAGCTATACTAAGACTGAGTGCGTGCCTCCAAGAACATAACAAATACATAGCAGATACTGCCTGTGTCCAGGACAGTGACAACATGGGATGGGAAATCCCAAACTTTTACAATAAGCAAGGGCTGGAGGAAAGAAAGCTAAATTAATTACAGACCAGTCCTCTCACCCAATCTAACAGAGCCTGTACCTACAAATACTCTGTGGATCCTTCTTCAAACAAAATTCTGAAAATGTAGGATACTAAAGATGTCTCAAGATATACTAGTGTATTTATATTCTTTAGGATGACATGTATATTTTAGAAACTAAAACACAATATAAGCTTTAAAGGCCTATCAAAATGCAGACACTAACAGCTGATTCCACCTACTTACAAATCATTAAGTGGCACATCTTGATTGCTTCAATGAAAGCAATTCTACTAATAAAGTCAGATTGTTGTGAATCAACTTAAAAGTAAAAACTGTCTTAAAGCAAAGTAAGGAATATGATTCATCACTGGCTTTATGGGTTTACATCACTGGCTTTATGGGTTTACCTCAGTTAATCTCAACAAAGGGACATACAGTGACCTGATGCACAGTGTTATAGAGGGCAGAGAATCAATGAGAAAGTGTACAGTATATTAATGCATCATCACATCTGTATGCAAAATTCATGAGTACACATTATAATTTTTCCTATTGCTATCCTGAGCTTTTCTAGATTGAGAACATCCATGTGTGAAAGAGAAGGGACAATTTAGCAAGCAGTCTGAATTCAAAGTTCTGTATTAGATTTATGCATTTTTCAACTAACTATTTATGGTGTAATCCCTCTCTCTAACCCAAAGTGACTGGGGAACAGATTAGAACCACAGCAGTCTCACCTTACTGCTGGGTAAGGAAGAAAGTGCACTTTCACATAAAATGTTTTTGTTCTATACTATGGAAACTCTTCAGACAGTTCAATTTATTCATCTTCCCAAAAGTTAAGTCTTTTTCTCCAATATGTTTCCTTGACATGTCCTATTTCAATTCGATAACCAAAAGTATTAGAATGTTATATTTTAAACAATACTGAACATACCAAAAAAACCACAATGAAACTAGAAACAATATGATTTTTGTAAGGTAAGATTAATAGAGCAATGCTATGAACTAGGCAGTTTTTCTGAAAGATGACAAACATAATTGAACAACTGTACTTACACATGGGCTAGGCTTTACTGCATCACTTGGGAAGAATCCAAGCTCTCCTGTTGTTAGATTTCTGCCCTAGAAAAACAAAACAAAACAATAAATTTTCCATATTTGAGACCTAATGGAGATTAACAGTAAACAATTATACAGGCACAGTTATTTAGAACAATAAGAGCATATCAGGGACTCTTTAAAATAAAATGCTGTTTTAATAAAGTGTTACTCAACAGTTGTGTGGGTTTTATTTTTTTTTGTTTTGGTTGGTTGGTTGGTTTTCTTAGTTTATATGATTAAGTAATCATTGTAGCTGATACACCAGAGAGAGAGAAGATGCAAGAAGGGGGCTTAGAGCCTGAATTGTGACTCTCAATTCTGTAAAAGTCTGCCAGTGTCTGATATCTTCATTAATATTAATTATCTCCTTTCAAATTACTTCCTCAATTGGCATTACTCTAGTGAAAGTTGACATACTGCAACATTACAAATCCCCCAAATGAATACACCACCATGCAACAATTGCATCACCTGAGGAGTCATGCTACCTCCATTCAGCTCTGACCACAGTAACTACATTTTTCTAAGCAGAACAGAGCACATAGCTAAAATTTCCTAACATAGATACATAAAATTAAGATATCAAAACATGTATTTTGGCAATTAAACTTTTTCATTTAACAGATTTTTTGAAAAGCACATAAAAGCCTAACATATTAAAATTAATATACTGCCAGTAAACATATAATATACTATGAACATGGTGGTTTTTTCCTTTTTTTTTTTTTTTTTAATTGCATACCTACAACATAAAAAATTAAAAGGAGAAAAGGTGCTTCCTAAACAGACATGGAATTTCTTTGGAGTTTTAGTTTGCTTTGTTTCTGTAACACTAAATGTGTAATTGTACCCTAATTCCACCACACGAAACAAAATTCAGCTATTTCAAACAGGGTGGAGCTGAACATAAAAGCAATCATTAATAAGATTTTATGAAAAAAAATTAAAACATTCTTTGATTGTGATACCCTAAGCTCAATAAATGAGTGCATTATTTTCTTAGGGAGATCATTACACAGTTTGTCACACATAGACTGTAACCCCAGTAACTGCCATAGTTACCAAATACACAGAAAATGCAAAGGAGGCAGAGGAAAAAGAAATGCAGTTAAGAACTATTTAAGTTATAAGTAGCTAAATAGAGATGATATTAAAAAAAATTATGCACAAACAAGTGACAATCTTATAGATCTGAATCTGTATTGAGCAAAGCTTACTTGCCCTCTTTCCCACTATCTGCTGAATACAGATTGCCCTTTGCATCCATATGTTCCATCTACTCCTGAAACATGAATCTGTCTAAAGTACAGACTTAACTTATAAGTAGAGCTCTTGACACGTTCTCCCCTCTGATACTTATTTACAATACTACTCTTATCTGAACAACAAGAGATATAATAGTCAATAAAACCAGCCACTGAATAAAAACTACTAATGAGAAAAAACATTTGAAGCAGCACAATTGGACATTAGTTTTGTATGTGCACACACACTATTGCAATTCATGAGAAATACTTATATAAGGTGAAGGAATCTTAACAAGATGACACATCAAGCAACACATGTCCACAACAACTAGAAAGCAGCCAAAGATGAAAATTCCATGAGCTCAGGAACAAACTCCTGTGTTACCTTCTGAAAGTGCAAAAAGGAACATAATTTCAAACATTCAGGAGTGTTTCATAATGTTTATAGTGCTTTCTCCTGTAAGTCAGAATGCATACAGGATTATCTTTTATTGCTTTTCCAAAAAAGTGTTTGCACATCTTGAAATCTAGAATGAAAGCTAGCTTTGACTTACGGACATTTAACTGTTAATAACATCTAATCTGCACTGAATTATACCAGACTGAATTATTTTATGACCTCAAGTGAAAATAAAAATAAAAAAAAAAATAAAGCCACATTACAACCACTGAAAAATCTGTAGCACTTATGGAAAGATCAGACAAATGGACAATGTAATGTAGAGCCAAGCATTACATTACCTGGCTTTGATACTGCTAGCAGCATATGGCAAAAAGAACCACAGCTTAAAAACCCAGCAAAGACCATGAGAAACTGTGGTCTGTACTAGTTCTATCATTATCACAAGGCAGACATCATAACATATACACATTCAGAATAAGAAAACTGAGCTACGATCCATAGGCTGTATTGCAAACATATCTACAAAATACTTCAAAGTGCAGATATAACAAGTCAATGGCACTGGCAGCAAAAAATTAATCTTCCATAGGACACTGAACATTCCTTGAAATGAAGTTGAGAGAAACTACATCGTCAGACTTACAGAAGAGGTATAGCATGAAGAAACACACTCTGCCCAAACAACAATCCTATGATTTCCTTACATGTGACCACTTGTTGAAAGACGCTGTTCTGTGCAACTGTGAGACGCAGATGTGTCACTTCATTGGGCTAGGAGAGGCTACAAGTGAAGGATGTGTTCTGTGGACAGTACACCAAGACCAATGCAAAAGCAGCAGTAGAGAATTCATATGGACAGACTCACTCATAACACAAAATATCCCCAAGTACTGTGACCAGGGCAACACTTTGCCTTTGCATTTTGAGCAATACCATGAATGTAACAAGCACTGATAAAACCCAAGAAAGGCTTTGTCTTCTGAAGACAGGTTTTACATGAGATAACTGCAGATGGCTTTGTTAATTAAAGTAAATCCTTAAACAGAGCAAGGTTGGATTTATTACACATTGCTGAAGGAAACAGCTCACTTTAAAATGCTCTGGCAATAAAGAGCCCATACAATTAATTTGATAATGTTCTTAGGAGACTAGGTTATTTTGTTTATTTTGGAAATCTTAGCTAAACTAGTCAATGCTTGGGGTCATTCATTCATACATAAAACCACAACTAGTTGTCATATTGTGATTTCAAAAGTCTAAGACCTATCCACCAATTCATTAACAAAAGCAAAATTATTATGCCACCTTAATTCACTATTAAACATTTCGTTCTACTTTGTTTCCTGCTTGCTAATTTTGTGTTCTTTGATAAGTAAGCATTTTCCTTGAACTCTGCCATATAAAAGCAGAAACAAAGGACTGGATAGAAGTAGTTGTAATAATATATACATAATACAAATTTTTTAATGTATTTCTAAATTATTATATATTTTAAAATATATTACATGTATGTGCATGTATGTGTGCATACACATTCTTATATAAAAGATCCAATGAAGCCCTTCAGTCCATTTCTTTCAGTCTCAGCAAGACAAGAGTATGGCTTGACAGAGCTCTGAGGAACCTGCTCTAGTTGAGGATGTCCCTGCTCTCTGCAGGGGGGTTGGACTAGATGACCTCTAGAAGTCCCTTCCAACACAGACATTTCTATGTTTCTGTGATTCGTGACATTTGCACCTGTTTTAATGAAGGAGACTTTCTGAAGCCATTTGATATATTTGCTCTAGATTTCCAGACTGCTGCCTCCTACTTAGCTATTTATTGGACATGCACAGAACTAGAACTCCAGGACAGCTAAAAGTTATAAATTACCACATCCCTCACCAAATTTTGTTTTGTTTATTGCAAAGTGTGGCAAAGACAAGAGACAGATGAAAAATTACAGACCTAATTACAAAACAAAAAGGGAAAAAAAAAAAGGCACTGCCTCCTCAGTGTTTCAATTTTATATTCTAAGTATATTGCAAATATACTTAAGTATACTTAATGCCTTTTGGTTGTTTACAGCAGGACCACTAACTACTGAAGCATTAGGAAGTACACTGTAATAGCTATTACTTGAAATAGGTTTAATTTGCATCAAAGAAAAGCTGGTTTTGAAAAAGGAAAGAGTCAGTCCAGGAAATATCTGTATTCTTTTGGCATACTTGAGAAACATGATTGCCTGGGGATGGCAGGTAATTGCAATGCAAACCTGTGAAACTAGAATTACATTGTATCTTATGGTCGTGGCACCCCTGAAAGCCTCCCCTCAGGTTAAGCAGGTACCAATTTACTCAAACCAAACTCAGAAGAGCAGAGAAATATTCACATCTATAATAAAAATCTGACTACTTCAAAGCTGCACTACTACAGCTGAAACAAGTAGCAGTGCTGTGGTTAAGGGGTCTGAAATTTCCATTTAAAACACCAAGTTTTTACCTCTCTTCCCCTCTCCTACAGCCTCTCTTCCTTTTTTCATTCTGCAAGTGATGTGAACCAAACACCAGGCTAGGCAAGCAGCAGAGGTCATCTAGTCTTGCACCTTGACTGAGCAAAGAAATCTAGTCATGCACAACAGGATGCATGAATATTAGCATAAGACTAGGTGTTTACTAAGAAGAGTAGAATACCTTGTGACAGAATCAACACCACTAATATTACACATTCTCTCTGAAGAAGGCTTGGGTTTTGCATGATACCAGTGAAGAGGCAAAAAACAAATTCATGGAATTCATAAATGCCTATCGCAGCCATCTTACTGTCTCTGTGATTAGTCAGTAAGCCTCTCCAAAAAAAACTATTAACTGTTTCATAAAGAAAAAAACAAATGCTTCTGTTTTCCAGACTGCATAACAGGTAGATTCATAGGTGTATATAGTCTTGATTTACTACAGAACTTACCACAACCGTTGCTATACAATCATTCAAGCATTAACTTATCAGAATTTTAACATGAAATGACATTTGAACACACTTAAGCATTGCTTCGTAATGTGCTGTTTATTTGATGTACCGTAAAGAACAACAACAAAAAAATTACTTAAACCACATATACTTATCTATTACAAACAATTTTCTAAACTGAATGACAGTTGACTTAAAAATCTACTCTAATACCAATCTTCCAGGTCAGCAAAACACCTCTTGAATAAAACAGTTTTTAATACAAATAGTGCTTTGCAGATTTTTTTTTTCTTAATATGTATTTTATAATGCAGATGTTGTTAGAAGACTTTTGAAAAACTGCATTAAGCAGTCTGTGACAAGACGGCTTGTGAGAAAAAGAAATTTCCTGAATGATGCTAATGGAGATGACAATCCTCATTAAGATTCAAATCTATTAATAAGGCTTCTGGGGAAAAAGCCTCATGTTCTTTCCAGTTTTTGCTAGTTAAACACAGTGAGATTCTAACTAAATTTTTTAGCATGATAGGTACTAACATTTAACACAAATTCAGGTAGATTGAGTTGACGCATGTATATGAACATGGCAATAGAATCAGTCCCACAAGGTGCCAGTAATTCTAGCTGACACTAATTCTATCAGTCAGATAATTAGCTTCTAGCCAGTCCCAGATCAAGAGCGTGCTTAAATGCTCCTCTGGATCAGAACTCAAGACCTTGCAGTACCAAGCCCTGCATATAAAACTATATAAGCCAAAATCTGTCAATCTGTGTTTGAAAAAAAATGTATTTTTAGTGATTTAAAACATCCATAAATATCTGTTAATTAACAGGTTTGGAGTGGTTCCGTGGGGTGGTTCATTGCTTTGTTGAGTCTCAGGATTTTTTTCAGATGGTCAGAGAAAGTGGTTACAGTTATTTACATATTTTTTAATAGATGAAGCAATTACACTGTTTATGACTTTCCTCGGTTAAATGTTGTTCAGAACGATGCAATGGCATAGGAACAGAGTTCATTGATTCATTGCTGAAGAGTCTGGAGAAGATTCAATGTTAATTGAAGCCAGCAAAAAAACCTCACTTATATAACAGACCAAGTAGTTTTTATAATTATATTCATTAACTTATTGCACTCTCAAAGTAAATAAGAAAATCACAAACACTGAAGCATCAATTGAAGACAATGACAGGTGCTTTCCACTTGTCACTCATTAATATCCTGAAAGCTCTTCTATTTAGCTCTATTTCCATTTACCTAATAATATCAGTAGTATGCAGGACTCTAGTACAATTAAGAAAAAAAAAAATCAAGAAAAATGAGGCATGTCTTAATGCATTTAACTTTAAAATGAATGCAAGACAGCATTTTGAATCTGTTTATAGTTCTAAATCAAAAAGAAATTTCAGTAAGAGTAGTAGCAATGCAAATCACATGATACTGTATTTTGCCATCAACAGATTATTTTTTTTTCTCATGTACATAAACTGTCCTTAACTGACTTGGGAGGTCATCAAGAAGTTTAGAAGTATTTCTGTTTTACAAAGCTATTTCCCTCCCCTATAAATCCAATATTTGGAACTTGAGTTTTGCCAATATAGCTTTTAGTTCTGATATGTTAGAGAAGCAGTGACTGAAAATTCACAGGCCTTTGATGTTTATGTGCCAAACACACTCCCTTCTTAACTCTTAAGGAAGGACTGCTACCAATACCATGTTCTTGTAGATTTATTCACCAGGACCTGTACTCTAAGGCCACAAGCTTTGCACAATACAGAAATTAATGTCTGTTTAAAAGTAAAAATAATTGTATTAGAGCATTATTTTAGGAGAAACACAAAGATATTCTTGTTGAAAAAGGAAAAGACTTACAAGAACAATATATCAATAAGAATCTAACACTTGGGACTAATGGAATATAGCCATTTGCTAAATAATACAATACCTGCCAAAATAAGCTATGTGCATCTCCTCTAAGTAGTTCAATAGTGTCCCCAATCTGGATATGCAATGGTGGACCATCTTGTGTCGCTGGCTGTGGTATTCCACTGTAGTTTCGAATGACTTGCATTTTTGGTAAACCTGAATTAACAAATGAAAACAAAAACCACAACAAAAAGAAATAAACAAAACATAAGAAGGCATATAATTTTAGTTAATAACCATTTCTAAAATCTTAAGACTACAAAAGCAATCAATCAAGAAAGAGACACTATGTCTTTAATAGTAGCTGACTAAGGCACTAAGGCAGTGCCTTACTACTATATCATGTCCGACCTAATAAAAAAGAACTACTTTGAATAAACAACTTTGTCCTCTCCTCTTCTTGGAGTAAAATTGATTCAGTGTCTATAGAGGCTCTTTCCTCCATATGTGCACCCCTTGCTCTACGTAAGTGTCAAATATTAAGGCTAGCTTTGTAATTCTAAGCAAAAATTGTAATGAATAAGTATTGAAGACACCAACATGGATAAATCTCACCAGCCTTCCCTCAGAATTACTGAAATGCAGACTACTGATGTGAACATATTCAAGAGAGTAAGGATGACAATCCTTCTAGTCTTCTCATAAATCTGTTTTTTGGGGATTTTTTTGTTTGTTTGGTGGTTAGGTTTTTGTTTGGTTGGTTTGGGGTTTTTTTTGTGTTTGTTTTTGTTTGGTTGGGTTTTAATTTTCAGGTTTGTACAATATTTTCGGATACAAGTAGCAAAGCCCAGATCAATTTAAGGTTTCATTTTCATCACAAGAACTCTAGACGCACACTAGCCCTTCCACATTGATACTGGCTGCTTCTAAATAGCTGATCTGCAATTTTTTTTTAATTTCTTTTTTAAGGAAGCAATCCATTTTTTGATACATAAAATATTTTCACCAAAAATTACCCTTTCTAGTACAAAGAACTAATTCATTGTTTATAACTACACTTCGAGAACCTTCCACAAACATGTATCAAATGAGGGGTAAGCAGCAGGATTTCAGCTGGAGGAGAAAACTTTGGGTACTATAACTTTCACGTGCTTAGAGCTATAATGGTGCTTTAAAAAAAAAAAAAAAAGCCAAAACCTTAAAGCATTACAGACAGCTAGTGTATTGCACTAAATGAGCTGGCTGTGATAGTATAAGAGTATTTGAAATCAAGTGAGGTACTGTCCACTCCATAATAAACATAGTAAAGACTTTAAAGCTTTTAGAAGAGTATTTTTTCCACTCTTTATACTGCCAAGGAAAATATCTTTTTTAACAGGGCAGATCTATTTTTAATTACTCTCTCACTACCTTTAAATGAAACTTTATATAATAATTTCCCTGGTTTAACTGCACATAGGATGTTAAAATTTTATAATAAGAGGACATATATATTTAGAGGGCTTTTGGTTAAGTGAGATTTTATAAGAATGTATATTAATAAATACAAATAAGAGTGAAAGCATGCAAAGTCAAGGTAGCTGGGCTGCTATATTTAACCAGTTTCTTGCTAAAGAGTCAGGATGAACTTAATTCTAACAAGAAAGGATCATCAGGCCTACAAAAGACATGTCTGTTGCAAGATCACTACTGCAATTTAGGTGGCAAGAACATCCATGATCTCCTTTAAACTCTAAGAAAAATTAAAGAGATCAACTTCATAATTAAAACACTATATTTGAGAATAAACACTAATCTGAAGTGCTAATGAAACATTAAGCAAAGCAATACCAGCTCTCACATTACTCAACCCAACTGACACCATAACTTGTAATATTTCTTCAAGTTATGTGGCATACTAATAATTAGGTGCTCACTTTAACTAAGCCCTTATTCCACCTAGGTAAATACTAGACTTTCTCAATAGAAGGCTGTCACACTTTCAACTACTGATTCAGCATCAACAAAAGCATGCATTCATCTTAGAGACATACTTGGAAGTTGAAAAAAGACACAGAATTATTCACATTATGAAACCTCATATCAGATAATTTAGGTTATCACATTTTTAGTGTGCAGATACAATACACTTAAAACACCACCTAGGTGTTGATCTCATCAGAAGATAAGATATACTCTGATGGACTTTTCAGTGCACGCCACGTTGTTTTTTTTGAAGATACTATGCTGCTGACATTATTAATCATAAACGCATGTAAAAGGACTTATTTCTGTTTCATTGGTAATTATGATTATCAGCATCTCTGCAAAACAGGCCAAGAGAGCATGAGGAAAAAAATTGTGCTGTGTCAACTAGCAGAATTATTCAAAAGGTAATATAGAATTAATCATGTTAAAACATATCATGCCTAGGATATTTCAATATATACATATGTATAATTCAATATGCTTAATTCTATAAAATCCTACAGCAATTTTTATTGTAACGTTCCCCCGGTGGATACAATGTTGGAAGACTTTATCTAGCACCTCTTGACACTACTAGAAAGAATCCTATTCACTTAAACAGGCTTTCAGGTCTTAGTCTTAACTGAGTTCATTATCTTGCTTCAGATTCCCCTCTTCAAAGTTCTTTGCCATGATGTCTACAGAAACTGGGACAACTCCAGCATTGATGTACTAAGTTGCTCTCTACTGTGGTGACCAGCAAATCTTAATCTACTGTAATTTTACTACCTAGTTTTATCAATTGTTGGTTTTGGTCTACTTAGGAGATCTTTGTGCATTGACTTTGCTGAGCACAGACTGCCTTTGCTGAATACAGACTGCCTAACAATGTACAAGCACTATCACCAGCCCTAAACCAGCATTGAATATGAGAGATACGTAGCTATGATTCCCATACATTGCTGTAATACAGAAGAACATTGTGATTTCATTAGTGTATTTCTTTCATCTACCCACTTTAGTAACGATACCATGTGCTAGCTTGAAGGCCACCGATCAAAGATGCATGTATAAAAAAAGAGAAATTCTCTTCTGGTGCTAATTATTTAAGCACACATTAGATTTTACTCAGATTCTGAAAAGTACTTTGTACCCCTACAACAACTGAAGGTAAATTCACTCTCCATCAATAGGAGTGGCTGAGTCACAGAATATATCAATTTTGATATCAGCAAGACCAACACGCACAGGCAGCCTGTATGGATCAAAGATATAAAAGCAGTGAATATGCAACTAATGTGTTTTACTTTTTGTATAAAAAAATATCATCAAAAGGACCAATCCTTGTTATCTGATTATAATTTTTTTTTTTTTAATATGTTTTTTTCCCCAGGAAAAAGGAGACTAAATTAAATCTTTGACTCAGTCAGAAACAAGCTATTTTTCCCAAGAATGAACATTCTTCTCACAGAACTTTCTTTACATGACATACAGCATAGAAGAAATAAATGGGGTACAGAAGTTAGTAAACTGAGGTAAACAACAAAGAGCTCCAAAGGCAAAGAGCTCCAAACAAAATACTCAACTTTTCACCATATAATTACAGATTTGATAATAGCAGTTCAGAGAGTTTAGCAGATTAACATTGAGATGGTATATAATTAATTGGATAGCCCTTCACCTTCCAACCTATACAAAGTACACTGGGGTGTGATGGATCAAGCCCCATCCATCATTACCACAGGAACCAGCTCATACAATCTTTCAGCTGCTTAGCAAACTTATCCTAAAACTAAATTTTTCCTACTGTTAATTTTAGAACTTTATTCCCTGCATATTCAGAATCTTCTGCTTCCCAGTGAAGAGTAGTTCATAACCCATTTATATCCATCTAGAGGAAGCACTTTTCCTTGTCTGCATTTATTTTCATGATGTAATTATAGAGAGCAATCATACCCCTTTTAACCTTCATTTTGCTAGGCTAAACAAGCCAAGTTCTTTTAGCCTCCTCTCATAACAGATCAATTCCTCTGAAGCAGTATGCCAACCCCTTTACTGAACTTCAGACAGACAAGATCTATAATATTTTCCTCATCTATCTGGAAATTTCATTTCTAACTGGCACATGGATTCATCACAAATACACTCATCCTGAGTACTTGCTGTAATATAATAATGCAGACAAGAAAAAGTGGTATGTTACAGAAATCTGAACTGGTTTAAGTGTAATTATGGAAGATTTGTGATAGAAACAGTACAGAAACATTCTGCATTAATGACTAAAACATGAAATATGACAAGCATTAAAGACAACGCCATCGTGATGTACACAGCTGCAGTACTGAGAGCATCTGACAACTACAGAAAACTTCAGGAAACACGTATGGCACAAAAATGTTATTCATTAATATGTTTAAAAGCAGGTAAAATTCCAACACAAAGGATAAGGTCAAGATTTCAGCCATGTATTATTATAATTAATGTTCAAAATCCCACTGGTTTCCACGAGGCCACATTTCACACAACTGAAAGCTTTTATCAGGAAACTTCCTAATTTAAAGATGAAAATCCAGCCTGGAAGTTTCCATCCTTGAAATAAAAAAAGCAAACTGATCCAGTTATTCTACCAATAAACAACTGCACTTGTTTCACTTGAAAACCAGGAAAAAACCGCAGATTCCTAGAGGAGTCCTCATATCCAGGCTCTGGGGCACAAGCTTAACACAAATTGATGATTTAAATTGCAGCGCATAAGAAAAGTATGCTAGAGTCAGAGTTTAGAAAGTACAAATTTGGGTACATTATAGAAAAATAAAACCTTTCATAAATGATATCACACATTTAAGCCTTTAATCTCATAGATAGGAGTCAAGGAAGAAGGTCACATTTCAGAATTAACATAGTACACAATAAGTTACAATACCCATTACATATGAAATGACGAGAATATAGAAATAAGCTATTTGCATTCCTTACAGTAGCTCTGCATTTATGAACAACATTGAATGACCCTCAGAGTTTCATGTAAAGATTCAGAAATGTTATTTTTGCTAACAACACGCATAATGTATGCCCTGTGATGACCTCTATCTGTCAAAATTGATTCCAGCATCTGCTATTTCCAAGCAACGGACAACGTGGTTTACACTTTGGGCAGGGATCATTTTAACACACTGAATAATGACATAGAGTATAGAAGACCAGGGTTCAAAGGTGAATTTGTGGATATACTATACGGTATTAGAACAAAGATGTAAAACAGCTCTGTCTGCATTAAACATCCATTTCTTGTTAATATGAGTCTTGAAGTAAGAATTCCTTTCTTTTTCTCTAGGGAAAATACAGCCTAGTCACCAAATACTTATAGCCTGATCAAAAACAAACAAAAAAACCCAAACAAAACACCAAGCCATTAATGTAATGGAAGAAAGCCTCCTGACTTCATGAGGCTTTGAAAGTGAAACAATTTTAGACTGACAAGGCCACAACTTTTTATTTAAAAAATTTCAACACAATGGTATTTTCCATTCTCTTGGGAAATGACACGAAGTCACACTAATTCCGTTTCTTTCATCATAAGAGCATTTTGGGTGTCCTGGCACTCTAAAGTTGCTTCAAACTTGTTTGGTTTATATTTTTGTCACTACAAAAACAGGGAGTGTAGCTCTATTGAGGAACAAACCGACATTTAGCGAGTGATAAGCCTTCCACAACAAAGACCAGAAAAAATACTTCATCTCAAATCTCAGAACAGGTGCATCTCCAGCCATCTTCATCCTCCAACTAGGAAATGAGGGCAAAATAACCCACAGCAGTATCTCATCTCACTGGACTCAGTGTCTGAATAGTGACCCCAGTGTCATGAATCATTTTAACAGCACAAACTAAAGACACACAGGCAAAGGAGACATTATATTTAAATAAGACAAAAAATCCAAAATTAGCATTTACACCATGGTAACTAGATTTTGAAGGTTTCAGATCAAGGAGCATAACTGTAGGTAATAAAGTAACAAGGAGTTATGGAAAAAAAGAAAGAGGAAAACAGATGGGTTGATAAGGACAGCATATGGACAGTTACAGCCACAATCTGAGCATCCCTAAGACAAAAAACATCAGTTTTGCCGCCTTTTTTGGCAGCATCTTGGTTCAATACTAATATTAATAAAAGCTAAAGGGAAGCTTTACTCTGAGCAGGGACCGTATGAAAACAAAGTTCTTTGGCATTCTCTGTATGGTCTTCAAATCAGCTCTGCTAGCTTTAGTGTTTAAAATTCCTGTTCCTAGTGATTTTGCTACAAAATTAACAGTAAGCTGGATTCTCCTTTCTTGCATTTAGCAAGAAAGCTGCTTCTTAATTCCTAACATGTCATCTATCTCCACAAGCAGTGAAAGTTAACAGCTTTGTACGGTTACTGCCAATGGCAAAACTTGTCTAGAAGTACTTTTCAGTCAGTGAAGAGACACCAAAAAAGCAACACTACATAGCCAATTTAAATAAAAGCCACTTACATTCAGTTTCTGGGGCTGTCCATTAATGACACAAAAGAAAAAAGGTGTGGGGTGTTTTGTTTTTTTTTTTACTTTTAGATTGAGTACTTATGACACAAGTTACAGTACTCACATACATGGATATGCCAGCAGTCAATTTTAAGTGCACTCTTCAGAGTGGCAATTATTTAAATAATTACTATTGGACAAAATTAATAAAATAAGTACACAGACCTACCTCAAAGAAGATATTTTAATTGAGCTTTCAATTCTCTCCATCTTAAGTCATTATTTTTGTATGTCCCGTAATTAAAAGTTGTGATTTTAGATAGGCTTATAAGACTTACGTTCAGGCAGGATGACTGAAATGCTGACAGTGCTTAAGAATCACCTTTGAATGTTTCATTTGCACTTCTTCTCTTTAGATGTTTTGTCTTTGAATACTTTTCAGTAAAGTCTCAATATTTTTTATATGACTAACCACAAGCCCTGAATTTGCTGCCTGACTCAATTTGAAGTCAAAAAACTTCAGAAGACTGATTATTAAATCATCTAACCCTGTTGAATCTTCTGCTTATATAGCTATATAAGTAGAGCAGCCCTGGCAGGACTTTCTTTGGTAAACAGAGAACTCACAAGCACCAAAGGGAGGGGCAAAATTCTTCACTATCTCATAATTCAGATGAAAAATTTGTAATACACTCCAAACCACATCTGATAAACATTCACATTTCTCTTCCACTCCCACAGAAACAGATTTAAAGACTGGCAACCTATAGGACAACTAAAACTACTAAAGAAGTTATCTTTCTTTTACAGTCCTAGCCCCTGCTTTCTGTGACTGTCCTCCCTCAAGTGTTCCTACCATTGTACCTCCTTAAAAACCTTATAAAAGCAGCAACTGGGGATCCCTCCAGTCCTTTACAAATCTTCTATAATTATTCAGACTCAGTTTTTCCACCATTTCTCTTTAATGCTTGCAGATATAAGCTGTATTCTTGGCAGATGCCTCTGCAAAAGTGGTCAACCATCAAATAAAATGATGATGTGTGGGAGGAAAAATCTGTCTGCTAACAGTCTGATCAACAACTTGTTATCAGAAACAGAAAAACATCACAACTTAGGAAGTCCTTTTGCTTCTTCAGGTTTTGTAGACTCGATCATTAGCAAAAAGCCACCTGATAAGTAGCTGTATCTCCATTTTCCAGTTAAGACCCACACAAAACTTGGAACTACACTGCAGATCATAGCAGGAGTTCATTACAAGGAAAATAAACAAGTCTCGCTACGTTATTCTATTTACATGGTTACATTTTTTAAATTCTGGGACTTCTGAAAGTTTTCTACATTTTTTTTTTTTTTTTACATTGCAGTACTTTTGTTTGCTTAAACAACAATTCATAGACAAATGGACATCTTTCCCTGCTCTGAATATCAGTATTTGACTCAGCTTAAATGTTTTTTGCAGCTAATATATTTGAGGATAACTCTCACTTTATGTACAGTGACAATATGAGCAGTATTAGTAAAATTAGCAGTGTGGAAACACCTCACTGAGGTGGACAGTGCCCTCTCAGTAGCAGCTTTTTTCAGATCTTCCAAGTCAAGGCTAAACTTAATGCTCAGGTTAGTGCTCCTAGAAATACAGCTACCATGTATTTTGAGCAGAAATAAGGAATTTAGCTAAGAAATTCAGAATCCAAACTGAAGTTTGAGATCTTTTTTTTTTTTTTATTTAGAAAAATAACTCCAACATAAGGCATTTTCTTACTTAACTCCTAAGCAGGGACATTTGGCACATTGTGACATTCATTTTAAGGAATCTGGAAGCTTGCCTCTGTGCAAGAAAAAACAGGCACTGCAGAAATGCTTCTGAAGAGTTGTATTTTTAAAATTAAGAAAATAAAGTCATAGGGGCTGTCTTTTGGGAAAATAACAAGCCTATCATTATTTAGATGACCGTTTTTCTTTCATGCCATTAAAGTTTGTTCTGCTCACAACTCTCAGATCCACTCTCAGGTTTAATTTTTTATTATCCCCCCCCCCCCCCCCCCCCCCCCCCCCACCACCCCCCACCAAAACAACCAACCAAAAACAACACCAAACAACAC
>JANIJG010017746.1:48085-78310 GCA_024611175.1 Megaceryle torquata | reverse complement strand
AAAAACCAAAAACAAAACAAAAAAAAAAAAAACAAACAAAAAAAAAACCAAACCAAACATCCCACAGATAACAAATGTGTCTGAGCTAACCTTGGGCTAACAAAATTAACCTCAAAGTCAAAACTGTATGTCCATGTTTATATTCTAAAACAGAACTCCAGAATCTTGACGACTGAAATCAAAGAATATCTTTACAATTTAATAAGGATGTCCAACCCCCCCAAAACATTCCATGTGGTATGAAAGCCTGATGATTACCAAACTAAGCAAGTTGGTCTGGTTTAAACAAGAACTATGCCAACCCTTTTCTCTTCATTCAGCCTTGACACATTTTTAAGATAGTATGTGTAGGATAGGCTCAGGTTACCCACATGGATGGACTAAAGTATACAAAAAGCTCCTACTGCTGAAGGAACTTTCCTAAATGTCCCTTTCCCATGTGAGTCCTGGATCTGATCTTCCTGAGCAGAAGTGCCAGAACATATTCCTTGTGCACATATCTTATTAAAGGAAACTACAGTTGATAAGTTAGAGCTACTGTTGAATCTACATTAAGAACCTAAAAATATTATCATGGTTATATGGGAAAGAATAAATAAGCTGGTGAGAGGGACCTGCCTTTTAACTCCATTTGCTGCTTAATTTGCACAGTGGGTAAAATGGACTGGGTTTTCTATTTCTTGCTGGGCTGGACAGGGGACTGCACTTACCTGCCAGTAGCTCAGGCTGTCCCCTCTAAGCATCCAAGTGCTGCAGTATTGCATTCCTTGATGAACACAGCATAGAGAAATATGGAAAGGAGGAGGCCTTTCTGCTGATAGTGCATTTGGTGGTTTATCTATCGTGGTACCATACCAGCTGGCTCTTCACATCCAGCTGCGCTCCACGTGTCTTTGCCAGACCTGGGGAGGGGTCAGAGGAAGTAATCCTTCCTCTCAGACTTGTGACTGTAAAACCATTGGCAGACGGGTTTTTCCGCTAGGAAAAACACTTAGTGATTCTGCAGAGCTGTTGCCCTTTTCCCAGCATCTCTCTCCCCTTTGGCATATTGGACAGAGCCCAGCAACCCCCACTGAGCAGCACTTTACAAAAGCAGCTAGTGTAGATCCAGATTCTGTCTTCCCTCTTTTTACAGCTGAACGGCACTGCTTCGGCAGGGTCAGGGTTCTTCACATCTGTACAGAAAGCAACAGGATGTGGTCTACTTGTTCAGATGGAGTAAAGCTCTTTGAGGGGGTCTTCTAGCAAACAGCACAGACATTAGTCAGCTTCACTGCAAGCCAATACTAAATTTTAAAAAAAGAACAGTTCCTGGTGGGAGGTGAAGGGTGAGTAAGGCAAGGAGACTTACAAAATGCTGCCAGCCTCCCTTCTTTGATTTATTTTTAAACTTCAAGTAGGATAGGATGTAATTCACACCTACTTTAAAGCTCCCTTGTGCTGCCAGAACCAGCTAAAGGGATCTTAAAGTAAATGAGCATGAGGGCCAGAGATGTTACTGCTTCTTTTTGCTGCAAAGATGAAATAAAGGGATCCATTGCGACTTTATAAATAAATCTCGTCAGATCTATGAATAGGCTAGTAAACACTTAAATATCTTAGTAATTCTATACCACAGAGGGTCCCTCAAATTTTATAGGTAGAATCATATATGCTGAAGTGTTTTCATAATCAGACTACAGAATTACACTTTATTCTTTAACACTAACTCTGGGGAAGAAAAGAAAACAAACAAACAAACAAAAAACCCCACAAAACAAAACAAACCAACAAAAACCGTTCCCAGTTTCCTGACAAACTGCTACTTTTTGAAAATTGATTAAAAGAATGCCATATAAAGTTCACATTAAAAATATGTGAAATTTTGCATTACAAAACCATATTATACACTTGAGCTTAACATTTAGAAACTTTTCAGGTAAATAGGATATTTCAGAGGGTCCAAAAAAATATAATGTACTTTTGGTCATTGAAGGTGCAGCACAAAATCACTCCAAAGTAATCCATAATCTAATTGGCAAAAATATTCATAACACTGCAACAAACATAGGAATGTTATACATCTACTGTAGCTGAGAAATAAAACTAAATAAATATTAAAACTTCTATTCCTACAGACACTATTTACAATATTTCTTTTCATCAGAAATTAGGGATAAACAGTCAAAACTGTAAATTTTAATCTAACTGAAATTCTAAAATGTTTTGATTGAGAAATGACAGTTGTTTCCTTTTTGGCATCAGGATGTAACTTTCTAACTCTTCAAAATTATAATTAAAATAGTTTCCATTTGAATTCCTCAAAAAATTTCCTTTTATACAACTACATTAATAATTTACTCCCATAGTGGCTCCTTAACTCACTGCAATCATTGCCTAAGAGCCTGATACTGTCACCATCTTTAATCTTTGATTAAAGTATGTATCTGGGGAGGCAAAGGCTTCTTCCTTTTTGAGACACCTGCCAGTGCTCAGACCTGAACTGCATTGTGGATGGCATAGTCTTCCTACAAACCACATCTCAGGAATAATTGCAGGTCTACATTACAGCTAAATAGGATAAGACGCACTATAAATTTTCTAATAAAAATTGACCTGTGAAATTAATGCTAGTTCTTGGTTTTCAACATTGATGATCTGCTCTTTGCTGCCCAGCTTCCAGGATGGGTGTTGTCTCTCTCCTTCGCAATGTGAGAGTCAACTGTGTTAAGCAGCATTTACACTATTAGAGAAAGCAAAAAATTCAAACTAACCAGCAATCAAGCACAGCAGCCAGAAGAAAGAGATGGAATCAGGAAGAATTTATAGCTGGCAGATACAAGGAGCAACACAATGTTGCAGGCTCAGAAAAGCAGAGGAATCACAAATTTCAAAGTTTGTCAATGTTTAGCAGCTAAACCAAACTAATTCCAGGCATAACTTCTGCTAACATACAGAACCTGTCTTAAGAAAAGAATACGAAGAAAAGCACAAGGAAAACACTGATTTTTTTTTTTTTTTCCCACGACTAACCTGAAATAAAATTAAATATTTCTGACCATTAAAAAAAATAAAAAAAGGAAATTTCTGATTCTAATGATGCAAAATAAATGTAAGAGGTTAATTTTTCCAGAGGGGGGGAAAAAAAAAAAACAAAAAAAAAACACCACAGAGAAACCCAGAAATTTCTCTCAAGAAATATTAATTTAATGAAAATAAACTTTGTTTATCAATGATATCTAGAATTTCTCAGAAATGTAAACCTAAAGTAGAACAAAAACTAAAACCAGCAGTTCAAAACCTTTTTTTTTTCGATGACTTATGAGTTCTTGCAAACTTAAAATAAACATCCAGGAATATTGTGTATTTATCAGGCAGAAGGAAAGCATTTCTATTGATTGCCTTGCACTTTAAATGACATCCTCAGTCTTCACAGGACTTTAACTACAGTAACCCACTTGTACAGCTACAGCTAACGACGTCTTTGCTACTTTGTGGTTTCTCTCATGCTGTTTACTTCTGTTTTTCTTCTACAGAACCATACTCAAAAGGAAGAGGGTGCAGCATACTGTGGTTTAGAGCTTAAGTGCTTCCAAATGGTGAAACTGAGTTACCATAGCACCCGCATGCTCAAGCAATCAGACCTATCTTACAGCTAAACCACAACTTCTCTAGTGCAGTCGTGAAATTTCCCTATTAAACTCCTTTTTACCAAATTTGCATTTGTAATTATTTTTAGTTGTACAGGCTCATTAATATTATATAGTGGGGGGTGGCAATCTTTGGGATAAAGTCCAGGGTGTTTTGCAGGGAGCGCTTGTCACCACGTGACAGAAGTTTTCTGCAGAAAGGGAGAATATCAAACCCTAATGTAAGAGTTACTTAACTATGAAATGCTGGCTATTGTCAACAGTCATTAAGAAACACCTAGACATGGAAGATTGGCTGTGATATTTGCTTGGCAATTCTGTGCTACACGCAAAAGAAAAACTGACAATGTTTGCTTTGTTTTTTGTTTATTTTCAGTATTTGTGAATGTATAAATTCAAGATCCCAACTCAACTTTGATATTGTGCTAAACTTGTCTGTTATCAAGAGTCAGTCCCTAACTCTACTTATGACTTTCCAGCCCTGCTGTATCTTCTTTCATTTTCCTCTCCCACATCTACCACAAGCAGCAAGAAACATTTGCTCCGTATTGCTCTGCTTAATAATAACAACAGGGGGAATGTGCTGAATGCATATTGTTTACGGCAAGCAGGAGGAGGAAAGAACATGCACTATTACATTGTCCCCTCAATTCCTACTCCCATGTTTTTGCAACTGATGTCTCTATTAGTTCTGGGGAGCTATTGAGCATAACTGAAGGCAATCCAGTTCTCAGGATTTTTCACCAGAAAAGGAGGCTGCAGCAAGAACTCACTGACTATTGGTGAGATCTCATTGGATCATGGTTTATTTGGATATCTGACTTGCTTCTCTATCTACCTCTGAGTTTCTTCAAGATAAAAGCATTATCTGATAGTGTATATCTCTTCCTGACTGCACATTGCTTTTCACATAATTTTGCCAGCAATGGAAAATGAGTCCTCTGCAAAACAGAAACAATTTGGAAATATTTCTCTAAACTATCTTTAATCAGCTCAAATGTCAAACCATAAACAGTTTAGTATTGTACAAACAGCAGCATTTTAGCCAGATAAAGCCTGTTGAAATCAGAAATACCTTCTGTATGGCAGAGATCTATTAGCTTGAAGTCCTTGGATCAACAGCTCTGTACCTACTGAGAGCATTATGCCAGTGGAAACTCTAATCAGTGATTTATTCAAAATATACAGCCAGTCATTTTTAATAAGAAATTAATATCTCTTTCAAAAAAAGACACCTGTCTATGAGCTTTTATTCAGGTGTTCTGAACATCAATGTTTCCAGCAATTTGCAAACTTGCAAATTGAATTTGCAAACATGTAGCTTTTCTACAAAATAGGATCAAAGCACAATTAAGAATGGAAAGAAAACATATATGCTTTGAAAAGAGACTGTAACATTTCCTTTAAACTTTGGGGTTTTTTGTAACCCTAGATGTGCATTGTATTCTGAGCCAGTAAAGAGTTTTAGATAGAAGTCTGATTTTCGAGGAGAAATTGTTTCCTCTTAATTTTATTTATATTGCAGAAATATCCATATTCCTCAGTCCCAACCATAACTTCTTGTGTTATAAGTTGTGTTACAACTTGTGCCTGGAAAGGTTTTTATCAGACAAAATGGAGAAAAGGAAAGGAAAAATTTCAGTGTTACAAAGGGAACATTAAGATTAAAAACAACAACAACAATAAAATGTAAGATGTGTTAATAAATTTTTAGAAAAAGTCTATGTTACAAACATGATCCTCAAACAACTATCTTGTGCTGTTTAAATTCACAAATCCATCATTTTATTACCACAAATAGTTAGTCCCTAACAAACCACTTCATTTTTTTATGCATTGCAGATTTTTTTTTTTTTTTTAAGAAAAACGACACATAAAGGTATCACAGCAGTGCCATGGCCTCACCTTGGCCAAGGGCTGAGGGTGGGACAAGCAGGGCTGAGTGGTAGAAACCACCCCCATGCCAGTCAGACCAGAGTGTGATGAACTGCATAGCAACAAACCAACAGAGAGCTGAAAAGGTGTAGCAGGGTGTTCACAGGGGCTGCTCTGACACTCTTGACAGCTATCAAGAGCCTCAACAATAGGGCCTGGGTTCAGAAAGAGCCCAGAGCACCACAAGTCTTTCCAAAGCTGCAGTCACAGAATACCTCTGGTTTAGTGACACAGGTAAATGCCTGCCAGTAGCTGTGCTGTTCTCACAGGACAGTTCTTTCCCTCACCAAGGTGAAACTCCCAGTAATTCAGTATTTCTGCAAAACCCACACATTTCAGTGCCTTGAATACAAATTTTCTCACACTTGCAGAAGATGCCAAGTGACTCACAGGAGCGGTGATCTGAGGACTGCAGTGATGTTTCCTGCTCCTGAAGCATTCTTATTACAAGGCTGAGGAGAGTCAGCTGCTACCTTGGATGGGAACAGGTCCCATGGTTCAGATGAGCACATTGGAGTCAGAGAGAGGATCTGACTTTATCTGCTCACAGGAATTACATGACTGTTTAATTTAATTCTCTGATGATAGTGCAGGGAAGGCTTAAAGTAAATTAGCTGGTTTATTCCACAGCAGAGTAATGCACATACCACTGCTCTGTACCTCCAGTGCACAGTGCTAGGTTTTACTGTGCTCAATACTCTGACTGCACAGATCCAGCCTTTCAAAGATCCTTAACTACAGCAGAAGGGCACAAATCAAAATGAAGATGTGGCATAAAAATTTCATTTTCCAGTGATCTGTCATTTCTATTTCTACAGCTTCTTGCTTTGAGCTTAACAGGACCCTCAGCACTCCCTGTGCTCCACGAGCCAAAGTCCCAGCCTCATATCTCCAAGCAGCAATTCTCTAAACTATCCTGCTAGTCTCTGTCATCTCCTATGACCCAGATTTCTTCCAGCATGAAGAGAAGATCCTAACCAACACTGGCTGATAGACATCTAGCTTCTGTTTCTTAAAAGGATAGAGAATACAGAGGGAAAAAAATCAACGAGCTCAGTGGAGAACTGTTCCCATACCAACTCTGCCTGCTGGGCAGCTTCCTCACCCTCCTGGGGCTGCCAGCTTCAGCCAGCAGACTCTCTTTATTTCAAGGGAGAATGATTTTACTTGGTTACTATCCTGATTTCTTCTTTTTTTCCTTGAGACATCCAGTCCAGAAATTATTTGAACTGAATAGCATTTAACAAATGTGCTACTGAATAATAATTTTGTTATTAATAAAATACTGTGACAAACAGTATTCAGATAAATCAACTTTATACTTGTTAAAGTATAATTTAAAATGCAGTAAAATATACACACAAAATGTTGATAGGAAGCATCATATAAGGGTCAGATTCTACCACCATTTCTCATGCAAAAATTGTTTGAAAAGTAATTAATTCAGTGAAGCATATCAATATCTTTTAGAAAATCTGCATATTAAAAAATATTTATATATTTTTCCTATGCAAACTAAAATGGAATAATTCATTTTTAATTGAAAATCAGAAGTTATCAGTATTTAAGCTAATCAAAATTTCCTGGTTTTGATATATAGCCTGAAATCCATCTTATACTCAGCCAGCATGAGGAAAGTTGGAACTGTGACCAAGTCCTACCTGAGGATTCCACATTTTACTACTGTGTGAGTGGTTGGACGTACCCTCTATCTCTGTGCCTCTGTAACATCATATGCAAAATAGCGATAATGGCACTATGCCACTAAACTGACATATTACAATTAGAAATTCATTTCAAAATATGAAGTTTACAGACAAGGGATCTGAAAATGCTATTTAAAAAAATGCTCTCACATCCGTCTGATTGCATAAACAGGAACAGTCGTAGGACTGCAGACAGAGAAACTCCTAGAACTCAGGCTCCCCAGAATACCATGCATGCACATATAAAAAGCCTCTATCTCAAAATCTGGATTGCAAAACCTTGGCTCTGCCCCTTCAGGGGAGCTGAGCCAGTGCTATCAAGAAGGGACTTCTACTTCATATCATGCCAGAAGATTTCAGAGGTGAGCTGAGCACACACAGCTCCTCCTGAATTCAATAAAAACTTTGAGTGAAAGTGGTATCTCAATCCCCTTCCTTCTTTATTTTTCCTTTGAAAAGCCAGGTCATCAATTTTGGTGCCATACTCTGGGCAGTTATTTACATTTTAAATGTGTCCTTTTTTCCTCTTTCTCTTGCTATTTTCATTATAACTAACATGAAATGTGAGCCCTGACTTTAACTAAGTATCTAACGATCATAAGCAAAAAAGTTCATCTGATTTTGCTTTAAATCCTGTGGTGACCATTCTTTTCTAAAAGACAGTGCATACTGAACATTTCAGGAGATGAAAATAGAAGCTCAGAATGGAAGAACTCCATTCTGCTCATGGGTATTGTGGTGCCCCATACTGGATCAAAGAACCTGCACAATCTAAAAATTAGTTCCTCAGGATTTCAACAAGACTGATTTCAGTATTGCTTTAAATAATTCAAGGAAAAGGGAACATAAGCAGTCTATGCTTCCATCTTTTGTATGTGACAAGCAATTTTTATTAGCATGTCATAAATGTATTTTTTCCTATTTTTTATTAGTATTCCTAAAATTAATTAAAAAAAAAAAAAAAATAGTGAGCAGTCTGGGAAAGAAAAGCAAAGTCAAGATACTATACAAAAATGCTAGACAATTTATTTAGGAAAAGAATTTTATGGACCTTTCAAAGTATAGGGACTCAGGGAAAGCCCTCAGGCCAAAGCTAAGAGAACATCCAATTTCATGCTCCAAATAATTTTACACTCTTTATATAGGCACAGCAATGCACAAGCCAGGAAATTCAGCAGACCTGTAAACATTTTTGATGTCTAATTATCAGAAAGATGTATATAGTAGCATTAAATATCTTATGACAATATCAAGAAAACTCCCACTTGGAAGTGGGAGGTCAGAAACCCAATTTGATCTGTAAAACAAGTATCAGTTTGTATATACACATACACATAAATGTAGCAGTTTGGAAGTAGCATGTGTGATGTCTTCTCTGAGGACAGATGGAAAAGCTGAAGCAGATACATAGTAAATGCAAATGGGGAAAAGATTTTATTCTTCTGAAATCTATACTTCAATAGCATTAAGTTTCATTTTTAACTAAGGGGATATATCAGAAATTTTTTGGTTGTGTAGATTGAGACACTTGGAAATATTTAACACCTATAAAGGATTCAATACATATGCTGTACAAATTTGATAATATGAAATTATAATAAATAAATAAATAAACCACCCAGAAAGTTCTGGTAGCTGTTCAAGAAACAGTTCTGCACACAAATTTATCTTTGAGTTCAGTAAGAATTAAGTCCATAGTTTGAATTAAAATGAAGTTCTAAATCAGGACTAAATCAGTCAACATGTAAGCATGTAACAGATCCCTAATATCAACCCAGCAACAAATGCAAATAACAAGTGAAGACTGAAAAAGATTAATGCAGAATTCAGCTCTGATGGCTAGGGAAAGCACACAATCCTTTTCTCTGCCTACCGCTTGTTACACATAAACCAGCTCCAGTGTGGAATCAAATGGCTTTCCATGGACTGTTTTGCACCAACATGTGTGTTTCAAGGAGTACTTGAATAAACTGAACTATGATTAAACCCTGTTTGATCTACAGCACCCACAGCCAAATTCCATGTCAATTTGTATGTTTCTATAACACTTTATATTGCAAACTGAAAATGTCAAGGCAGTTTCCATCATATTAAAATTAGGAAAGATAATTTATAGTGGTGCCCAACATTAGCATGGAAATTGAGACCACTATATCCAAGGACTCAAACAGGCTGCAGCATTTCAGTTCTGACTCTCAAGATTACTCACACATCCAGAAACTTTGAAAAAACTATTAAAAAGTAAAATTCTAGCTTCTGGATTTCCAGTTTGCTGCACAAGATTGTTTTGTAGGAAATTTCATGGTCAAAAATGCATGATGCTCTGTACATTGTAACGTCTGCTGCAAAATCAACCAAGTGTTCATTGTTAATACAATGTGATGTCTTTCCTTCCTTTTGGAAATAAATGATGTTCTTTACATACATTTATGTAACCAAGACCCAAAGAAATTAAGGACAGACCAAGAGCATCTGCAGTGCTAACAGTTTAAAGCAATTTGAAATACTGCAGTGAAAGATAAGGCAGGAAATCACCAGAGTTCTTTATGTTGACAGGGATAAAGAAAATCTTACAAAGATTAGTTAACTCCCAAGAAAATAAGAAACAGTGATTGGGGAATGGTAACATCCTACCAAGAACATAATGTGTTTGTGTTAGGTGGTGATAGCCAATCCTCTAAGGCCACAGCAGGTGGTATAGATGAAAATTGAATTAAAGTCTGTTAATTCATCTTGGCAGATGTCTGGGGCATAAAGCTACCACAAAGGAATATGGTTCTCATATGAATGAAACAGAACTTTTACGAAAACATTGTCCAAAGAGTGGAAGAAATGGCACCGAGGTCCACAACATCTCCTGCACAAACCCCCCATCATGGGGGATTGGAAAACTGGCTGCTGCAGAAGAGCTAGCTTTGCAGAGGTAAGTGACTGATGGCTGAGTAGATTCCCACCACACTTCTTATCATAAGGAACTTCTCAAATTAGACCAATTACATTCTAAGGTGGTTGTAAAACTCCAGCTTCTGCAACCAGTTCTGTTACTCCTTGTTCAGGGGCCTCTCTGTATAGCTTTGCTGTACCCTGTAGTCACATCCTTTTTGGTTATGAGTCATTACAGTTAATCAGCCACATGGTCAACTCCCATTTCAGTATAAATCAACTTCAGTTTAGATTTGAGTGGCTTAACAATTGGAGGGTTCCCATTGTTTTGTTAAGTTTCTGCCTTTGGAACTTAGCTGACAAAGCTAGGAGGTCAATGTTGGTGTTTATCCATTAGCCAGGTCAAAGTTTCATTTACTCTTCATATGCTGGTTTGGCAGAGGTATTACACAAAGTAAATAATATCCATGGCAATCCACCACCTCACTAGGATGAGGCAGAAGAATTATTTGAACACTTAAAAACAACAAAACTGTCATTAAAAGTATTTTGCCATTGTCTAAGAAAAAGCCTTCATGCATTCCTTCCCTGAATCTCTGCATTAATGCTGACACAACAGCTTGTGATGCAGTGCTGAGACATTAATGGACTAAGACAGTGAGCTGGGGCTATCTGCAGGTTCTGCAGTGCTCCCCTGCTTCTCACACATGAACCAGACAATGCTACTCTCTGCTGGGAAGCCTAAAATTTATAAGTGAGTTATATGTGATTGGCTACTTTTTGCCTTTTTTTTTTTCTCCCCCACATCCCCACCCACCACCTGATGATTTGAAGTTCCCAATTCTCTGCTTCTTCTGAAGCAGTTTCAGCAGACTACCTCCAAACTGCAATGGTGTCATGTTGAAGGGGCTGATCCCATCCTGCCTGGCTGTTGATTATTTTATCATTATGCACCTGCTCCTGTCATGCTCCATGAAGCTGTTTTGTGACCCTGATGATGCCTCCACAGCACAAATATCTCCACCTGAATTTTGTGTCTAGTCTCCATAGCCTAAACCCTGATCTGTTCTTACGCTAGAGTTTCACTGTGAATTTGCTTCAGAATTGCCATATAGATTTCCTATTTTGGGATGCCTTGATCAGCTTGCTATCCCTCTGCCAACTTGGTCAGAAATTCTGAGATTTGGAGGTGATAAGATCAAAGAGATTGTTTCAGCCTTCTACAGAGACAGTAATTTAAATATGCCTGCCCAGCAAGCCTGTGACATGTGATGATGACATTATGTTTATCTTCCTAGTCTTGACCAAATTTCAGTAGGGGAATACTCCAAACTTCAAAGATTAATCAAAATTTATGTTTCTTTCCAAATCATAACCTACTAACTTCAGAGAAATTTTCAAGATAGACTCAGTGAGCCCTGTTTAATAGTTTATTCCGAAAGGTAAATAAAAATTTAAGTTCCTACTATTATTCCTGGCAAACACAAGAATAAAAAGAAAATATCCATTTCCACCTAGCCTATAACTTCCTCTGAAATGTATGTGTATTCCAGAAATAGAATACTGTTGAATTTTTTTAATAATTTAAGACTGCATATTTAATATTTTTTTTTAACAAGGATAAGGACAGAGGAACTAAAAGCAAATAATAATTATAGAAGTACAGGAAAAGTTCCATTAACTATGAATTATGGGAATGTACTCACATTCACCTGCAAAATTAAGACTGTAGACAAGTAGCCAGAGCTGGTTTTTGCTTCTTCTCTGACACCACCAGGAAGAGACTAAGTTGCATCAGCAGATCTAGCTCACAAGGCACACTTTCAACTGTACGCAGTATAAGGGAAATCAAGCATAACTTTTTAAGCATTTTTCGTATTTTAATAGTGTTTGGAATTAATGGATTTCTTTCAATTTCCTGGTAAATGGCAGCCTGCAAGAACTTTAATGTGTCACAGGATGTGGGTGCCTTAATTTTATCTGCATTTTGCAGAGCACCGGTCTGTACTTAGCAAACCAGCTCTCAGCTTGCATTGTAAGCACCTTGCTGTTCCCATGGCAAGGCTGCCTGTCAACCCACAAATGAGTAAACTTCCTCACTGAGGTAAGGTGAATAGTAGCAATGTACAAAAATATTAATGCTTCAGTCTACATGATTTGAAAACATAGAATTTTTCAAAATTAAACTACTACAAAGTGTAGTTGCCCTAATAATTCAGCTTTCATTTTTCAGCATGCTTCTTTAGCTACAAAGCACTACGCAAGAAGCCTCTACAATGACACAGGTCTCGTAGTACATCACAGTGTAAGTCAGTTATTAAAGAAACAAGATTGACAGCATTTTACCTTTCATGAGTATTACGCTGTACATAGAAAATCCAGTGACAGTCCTGGACTAGGATGATCCGAGTATCCCAGTACAAACATCTAAATTACTTATTCATTTTAGATTTCTGCTATTGCTATTTCAAGTATTCTCTAATTATTGAAGGTTCATTGATCTAAAATCCAAAAAGTCACCCATAAAATGATGATTACTCTAGTACATTGACTACCTCTACCATAGCAACTGATGCTTTGGGTGTTGGTTTTATTTTTATTGTAAGTCCACATTCACAAGTCCTTCTAGAAATTGTGGGTGCATCCCACATTCAGATCTGAAGCTTACTTCTTAAAGACAGCTTTATGCATTATTTAGTTCTTTCCTAAAAGAAAATCTAGCAAAAAAACCTAAACGCTAACCCAAAACAAAACCAACAAAAAAAATTTTAAAAAACCCTCTCCAAAATACAACCAAACAAAAAAGCAACAGGTCCCATTTTTTCTCTTCCCCACTACTCACAGAAGCAAACACCCTGCACTGTTACACTGCTGTACCCCCTTCCCTACAACACTAACACATTGGAGTTAGCCCTGTTTTCTAACATTGTTTACTCTTTCAAGCAGTGAATAGGAATCTCTCCAGGGCCAAGTGCATGAAAACTTTGTAAAAAGGCATCTTTAGTCTTCTGTTTGATGGGTGTTATTAATTTTAACAATCTAGCAGACCCACCAAAATATTCACAGCTTATCTCATACATTGGAATAATCTATTAACTTACAGTTTAAATTATTTCCTGAATTAATTTCTTCTTGATTTTGTTAATTACTTCAAATTTTACCTACAGCTGCTGATGTCACCTTTAGTTAGCATTACTTCAGATGGATTTCCAGCTTCAAAAGAACACCTTCAGTACATAACCAAACACTCGTAACCCAGCTTTTTTTTTTTCCTATGGTATAACTGCTCCCTCCCCATTTAGGCTCAGGCACACACAGCCATCAAACACTCGTCCTAAAAATCACTATTGCTCATAGTCTGCAGAAATAGCGCTGAGGATTTCAGAGGAGATATAACTTTTACTTGGTATAAATTATACCTAAAACATAACATATTTATTTGCAAGACATTACATTTATGTAGCATACATCTCTTGCTTCCAAATACCAAGTGTTCATAGACTTTTAAGAGACTAACTCCAAATACCTAGTTACAAATACCTAGTTACTTTTTATAGTAAATCTCTACCAAGACCTTGAACAGTGCAAGAAATCCTTTGGTTAGGTATACTGGGAACTTAATACAAATGAGTGAATTAACTTTATTTCTTTGTATGCCATTTTCCAGTCTTAGTGGTATTTGCATTGAAACTCTACAAGAGTGTGTTCCTTGTCCTCACAGAGAAGGATACAAACTTGATTACTGGGTACTTCCACAGCACTGAGAATGAAATGGAGAAGGATTTTTCAGACCAACTTTAAGACTGACAGAGGTAAAACCAAATTACTGCATCCAGATATTGTTACCTGTGTTTTTCTTAAATAGAATATATTGCCTGTAAAAAAGTGTCAGTTACAACATGACATTAAACTAAGATCATATTTAGACAAAAAGTGGTGACTCACTACAACGAGAGCAATACAATGACTGCAAGAATTATACATTGCCTCACAGGTTTAGAAACAGTATGGTAAGAGGCATCCAATGGCCTCAGATTTCATCCTTAATCTTCAATAGAAATGGATGACTATGTCTATACCAACAAACATGGAAACACTTCCAAGATCAACCATACCAAACATTGAAGGGGAAGCACCTTAATTTGCCATGCTCTGGTTGCTACATAAAGGAAGTCTAAATCTGCAGGAAGGAAGGGGGAAGTAGTGTGTGCCAGGATGTCACCTTGCACAGTAAGGGGGACAAGGCTGCAAGGGGCAGCTTAGGTCATATTACTATCAGCAGAAGAGAGCCAGTCAAATATATTTACACCTGAGCATCTTACATCATATTTCTTATCTACCTTATAATTTTTTAAGCATGCTTTTATTTTATAGTTTGCATTATTAAACTTTTGAAAAAGATTCCTGTTGATACAGTTTCTTTAAATTACAAATCTCAACATATAATTCTGACTGCTTAACAGAATTACGAAAATTATAAAACAGAAAAAAAAAAGTTTCTTAAATAAACTTTCCTTTAAACATGCCATCAAAAATAAGGGTTCCTACCCTGGATTAAAGGTATATTTATATAATGAAATACAGAAGTTTATTCCAATTAATTATTACTCTGCTGACAGAACAAAGTTAGTGTGATGGATCTTAATGTGTCCTTGAAATGCCTCTGGCCTTGTAAGCCAAGAAAGCTGCAGGAATTGAGTTTTGCAGAAGATGAACCACCATTGCACCTCTAGAGAATCCTTTGAATCCTCCCAGATCTGGAGAACATGTACTATATGATGTTTAAACCTCTTTTTTTTTTTTTTTTCCCCTGTAGCATGCAGACCTGAGTTGAGAAATAATAAGGAATCTTTTTTACTTCCTCTATTTTCCTTGTAGCAAGGCTTCATCTATGAAGACATGAGCTGGGCTGGTGCTCATCAATTTGTTTATGATGTTAATAAATGAATCAAAAGCAATATTAAAAATATGCAACAGTAAGATTGTAAATACTGGACAATTAACTAATATTAAGTCTAATTATTTTTAGCAAAGAATCATCAAAGAATTGAAATTAAGAAAGCATTTTGGATATTCCAACAACAGCAGGCATAGTAAATGCAAGTGTAACAAAGATAACAAGCAGAGAGACCAAGCTAGGATCTATTTGCAATTGAATGGGTTTCATTCTCCAGCAACTGCATTACGAAACTTCTAGATGGAATCTGTGGACAAGAAACCAACGTTCAACAATTCAAATACTCAGCATCACACAATATCAGTCATACCCAGCATTCTTCATTACGAGTGAAATATCTTGTCTCAGTATAAGAAGTCGTCACAGGGATCTGGTTTTGAGTTTGTTTTTGAGCTAAAAGCTTTGAAACAATTTTTGTTCTGAAATGTGGCATTATAATGAATTTCGTGACAGATCATTTCCCTAATGACCACATTTCCTGTAGTGAGACTTCTCATCTGCCTCTATGACTGCACCAATGCTGCAACCACATGCACTCTGCAACACCTTCCACTTCCAGTGAAAATGCTATTATATGAACACAGATTGAAACAGAACTCAAAGAAATGTGTCACTCTGGCCTATGACATAGATTAGGAGTCTGCAACATCAGCACAGATGAACTGTTTTGATTTTGGGTTTGGATTTCTTTTACAAGGAGAATAGAAGGTAGCTTTAATAGAAATCTGCCTCACTAAGACCTAACACTACAGTCCTGATCATGTTAATTTGCATTTGTATTTGCTTCCTGCAGTACCACAATAATTACAGATCATAAAATCAAATATAACTGCTAAATGTACTGACTCCTGCTGCAAAATTACTACTGCATTATTATTTCCATGCTCTTGATTTACTCTTGATCATTCTCCAGAACATCTAAAAGGTGCCACCCATTGATCTTACCCAACTGTCCAAGCAACTCTTTTATTTGTGCTTCAATTTGCTACTCCTGACTGGGAGTAGACAGACATTTTCTTTTGAAGCTGACAGCAATCTTCTCACAGGAAGAAGGCTTAATACCCTCCTGTCTTCCTCCACTAGTTTCTGCTGAATATAAGATTGAGTTCTTGTGTCCACCCTTTGCTAGGGTGATAAGTACTTTATGCAGAAGGTTAAGCCAGGGTTTCTGCAACTAGCTGAGGTGATATACAAGCCACCGACTACTTTGCTGATTGACAGACACGATTCATTAAATGAATGATTTATTTCACAAAATAGTCAACGTTACACTCTCTGTTTCTTTTGCATTGTTCAATATGACTTTTTGCTTGAATTTGCTACAAAATATGTGACTTTCTTTATGAAGTACCAGTCACAAACAAACAACTTAAAAGTTTTATTTTAAAAATGGTCATTCTTATGTCTTCATTCCCCTTCCTTTTTTTTTCTTCTTGCTCAGCAAAAGCTCCATTTTTTTTTTTTTTTTGCCCCACAACTTTCTGGGTGACCTTTAGAAGTCAGCTCTCTGGATCTGTTTCCATTTAACCTAGGAATAATGACTTTTCTTTGCTTAAGTGTTTTGAGCTCTGTGTAACAGCAAGTTATTTATGAAGGTGCACTGAAGTCCATTTATGAAGCAGAAATAATTTATATCAGCTCTACAAGGTGACAATTTGCTATTATGAACAGGTGTCCCAAGGTTCTTTTCTTTTGCATTTCCTTTAATAACTAATATTTAGCAGCACTTACTAAAATACATACGTGGCCTGATTTCTGCAAATACATAATTTTTCCCTCGAGTGACACAAATATTTAGAAGGTAATTTTGTAATGAAGCATGTTCTGTGGTTGTTTTGAGGAAATTACATTTCTTTGTCTCACCTAGAAGATATAAATGACAGCCACTGACATTACGTTTCCCTCAAAACCAATTATTAATGGGTGTATGACATAATCAAGGTTCAGGTACATTCCTGAATGCAGAAGGCTATACTAAAACCTTTGGCATTTGTGAAGAGTTATTGTATTACTACTTACATAAATAAAACCACACTCTGTAAAGAACTGTCTTCCCATTAATGGTTTGGGAATCCTGAAGGGTGGCTATATAATGGCTAAGGGATTAAGCCTTGTGTGTCTAACATGATAATGAGGTATTTTCAATATAAAGAATCACACTGAAGTTTGCTCAAATTTAAACTAGTGAACAACTCTTGTATTTCTCAATGGCACAGACTTAAATAAGTAACATCAGTAAAATCTTAGTAATTTTAATGACAGGCTATTTTTTCCTCAGGCAAAAATCTCACAAATGTAGTTCAAAAGCTTCTCCAGGTAAGAATTTTCCAACAGGAAGTTATAATCATTTCAGTAGTGCAGCTCTAACCATTGTTAAGATATGAATGAGATGCCTTCCTGACTGGAAAAATAAAGTTTTTTTCTTAATTAGAAATTTCTGCTTCTCCTCTGCATTCATTCTGCACAACATGCTTACTGTCTAAATAAGAGAGACATTCTCAGCAGCTTCTCTGAGCAAGAATTCCTCCCCCTCTCATTTAAGAACTGCCTCTATTCTTTAAGTGATAGAATGAGAGTATTCTACCTACACTTCCTGGAAACTTAGTCTAGGCCTATGTGTCTGCTTTTATGAAAATATCCATCAAAGGTCAGGCAATTTCCATACTTGTCTAGAGACAAGGATGTTACCTATCTTGATGAATCATTTCAAGAGTGTTAGTTCTTCTCCCTCAAAATAAATCAGATATAATCACTAAGAATGCAAAGGACACTATTTCCAAAACTATACGTATGCTCAGAATTAAAACTTTATCAGATTCCACAGCTTCTTCCACTGTGGGCCACCAATCCAGCTCTTTCCTGGCTTTGGAGCTGTCAACAGGATACAAGACAACAAGCAGCAAATCAATCAGTAGTGGCAAACTAGAGCTTAGTTCTGCACTCCTCCTCCTCCTCCTCCTGCACTAGTTCTGGCAGCTATCAGAGACTATGATGTCAATTAGGGAGCATGGGACACCAAGTGCCAGTTTCAAAAATTAAAAGAAAAAACGGAAAGGGGAAGGGGGAAATGAAAGAGGGAAGGGAAAGCTTTCTTCAGGCTACCACAAGAAATGATGGAAATTGGTCATTAAGTTCTCAAAATTTCCAAAACACATAAGGGATTTAGGAGACTAAGCGATCCTTAATAAATCTACTATACCCATAAAAAAACCCACCAAACCAAACAATAATAACAATAATAAACAACAAAGCCAAACCAAACAAATTCCAAAGCAAAACCAAAACAAATCTGTCAGTTTCTCCGACAGCAATAAAAAGAAACTTGACTGAAATAATTTTGTGCTGCAGGAATCCCAATGTGACCCAAGGACACCAAAATATTTTCTTTGATTACTGAATTCTTATTTTGGCATTACTGCAGTAACATAAAATTTGCTTGACATCTTAAAAAGTCTTGAATAGTCAACAAACCAGTATTCTTTTTCCTTCTCATATATCTCTTACACCTGAGCAAAGGTATCAACTATTTCTATACAATATTTTGTCATTCAATTTCCTGACAACATCCACTTTGAAAGTGTTGGTGCTGATTAAGGATATAAAAATAAAGGCTACAAATTAAAACAGACAAAATTTGAAGTTTCAAAATATAATATTAACATAATACAAGTCACTTTTGTAGACCTAAATGCAATAGGAATAATTCTAGTCCTCAGAAATAAGTAGGAAAGGCAACTAATAACTGGTTGCCCTTGGTCTAGAGGTGCAGAAATGTGGCACATTTGGCAATACACTACTGCAAAGAACTGAATGTTTAATTAGACCTCATTAGGCATTTTAACCAAAAAAACCCCAAAAAAACCAAAAGCCCCCCCAAAACAAAATACATCACCACATAGCAAACCTGTTGTTCAGTTTCATTCCACATATTGGAAGAGTAGCTACGGAAAAACTTGATTTGCTTCATTCACAACATTGCCAGAAGAAATTTATCACAGAATTACACCCTGGAAAGTCACAGATATGTGTGACTTTCACAATATATGATGACTATTTTCTAATAAAATTGTACACCCATAAGCTGTTCCAAAAGACACTGCCTGGGGAGCTAAATAATTATTCAAGAAGTGGCAAATGTCCATTTGCATTGCCAGTGTAAAGCACTTTTCCTTTCCTAACACTTATAAATGTTCATGGAGATCTTTCATTCTGTGATTGCATACTGCTCTCTACAGAAATGCTCCAGACCATGCGGTGAACATACCTTTTTCCTGCAGAGCTAACCACACAAGCAATAGAGTCAGTGAGGCAGAGGATCACAAAAAAACCCCAAACAAACAATCAAACAAAAAAACCAAAAACAAAACACAAAACAAAACAAAAAAAAACCAGAGATCTAACAGCTAAGTAATAAATTGATGGTTTAGGTAACACAATTGTATTCCAGCTCTTGTCAAAGAATTTTTGTATGGTATTACAAAATCTACTTACACTTCATTTTGCATACAGCTGTCATTAATAAATGGTCTGCATTTAACAGGTTCTTATTTTATTTTAACCAATCTTATTTGCAGAACTATTGACCTTACAAAAATACAAACTTACTGAAGTAAGGGAGGAGTATGGTGCTTCTCCCTCTACTTGCAGCTGCTCTGTTCCCCACTGCTGTCTCAGTCTTAGCACCCATTTTCTTAAACCTGTTTTGTCATCCCTCCTCTGATGCTTCGAGGTAGCTATAGTCATACCATCACATTCTGAGTCTCCATCCTACAACACTGATCTCCCCTCATTTGGCTTCATATCTGATCAGAACTTCTTTCTGAATATTAGAAAAATTCACTAAACAGACTGATCCACTAACACTGTAAATATCTGATATTAGCCATAAATTAGAAGACTTATCACTCTATCAGTCATTGCAGTGCTTTTCAAAGACTACCATAAAGATTTTAAGTCAATTTTTAAAAAGGATGTAGTGCTACATACCTGTTACCTGCTACCTATGGTTGCTCATTGACACAAGGACAAGCTCACATAACAGGGGGAGCTCAGATTGTACAGAAAGACAATATTATTAACTAATTATTACACAATACAACAGCTTCTTCAAGACTCTACTCACACTTGTATCTTATGATAAACTACTGTAATAGCAAATACAGCCATTGCATGCCCCTAGCATTTCACAATAAAACCTTTTCATTCAAACTTGCAGCCATGTAGAACACAGAAGTCCTTATGACCCTGAACTTCAACTCAGCAAATGAATCACGACCAATTCTACACACACCAAAAAAAAAAAAAAAAAAAAACCAAAAAAAAACCAAAAAAAAAAACCAAAAAAAAAAAAAAAACCACACATGCAAAAAAACCTCTATAGAGTTCCATAAATATTTTCTATAACTTTCTATACTCTAATATGGATGCAGGTCACACTTGAATTAATTGCAGGCAATTCCCAGAGCTTATGTCTACAGAGTTCACCATCTGATATTCAGGAAACATGATGTCAGCCTCTGCCATCCTGCAGATCGGGTCTGCATTTCTTTCTTGTTTTTTTCAAGAGAAAGAGTCATAAGTGTGATTATTATATTTTTAGTTCAGTCCAAATAAATCTTTTAATTTATTATGATTACTATTTATGAGCACTTAGATATGAGAAATTATGAATGGAACATAAAAGTTTTCTAAACTGAACAGAATATAGTCCCCCTCTTTCATATACAGATGCTGTTCATGTTAGCTCATCTGCAGATATAAGGATCTTGTATCTGCTACAAGAATTGAGAATCAGACAGGTGAGATTATATGCTCTCCCATACAAGGAAGTCAATACGTATATGTGTTTATAACACACCATCTACACATTCTATTGTTTGTTTACCATATTTCAGTCACTGGTGATAGAATGCAATATGTTAATGAAAAGATTAAACATCTGGAGAAAATGATCAGTGCAAATAAATACAGTGCCTTTGTATGCAATCTGATTTTTTTATTGTTTGTATATAGCAAGAGAGGAGTTTTGGAGCACTGTACATTTTTACCTGCAGCAATTTTATCATTAAGAGTTATCTTCCATGAACATGTGCTTCAGTTGTAGTCATGTAGAGGAGTAGTAAGAGCACAATGAGAGACCTGCAATACATGGACCTGTGTAGGAGAGTTTATGTTGGATATTGGAGATAATTTATTCAGTTGTATGGTGCTTTGAATAAGATGTTGTGTTTCTCTTTCTCAGAAAAGGAAATAAACAGCACAGGGGATTATGCAAGCTCTTTGGCCAGGAACAGATGCTCCTATTACTTTTTCCCTTATCTGTTTTATCTCTTACCTCTATACCATCCCTAAAAAGGGATGGTAAAAGAAATCTCCATGCTGTTAATAATCAGATCATAAACCCTTTGAAGGCATCCTACATTTGTACATCACCTGGCCCAACAAGAATGCTTGACTGGGACTGTGGCCATTAATCCCATTGCACACACAAGTCAGATGGTCACACACACAAAGAAGCAGCTCCTTCCTGACTTTCCAAGTGTTCGGTATTCACAACTTCAGAAAAAGTTTCAGAAAATATTAATTTGCAGCTGCACACTGCAATTTTTCACATTGTCTTGGTGACCAACAAATATAGGTTTTCTGAAAATGTGATAATTTTCTTCTATGAAAAAAACAGTTCTCAAGTGTTTTGGAGTTTACAGTCAAAACTGGGGATGTCTCCTACGAACAGCTAATAGGAAAGCAAAATCTTGAATTTGAAGACCCCCAGTAGGTTAAAAAAAACCCAAAACAAAACAAGTTGTGCATTTTTTTTTCCTGTGCTTATAAAAAGCCAGAAAAAAAAAAAATCCTTTAAGACACTTGAAAGCTTCTTCAGACTTTCCACTGACGTCACCACTGAGGTGAGACTTAGATGAGCAGCATTTCAGTTGTGAAGAGAAACAGAGATCATCAGCTGCAGAGACCGGCTGAAAATGGCATACCTGACATGTGCTGTGTTATTAAAATGTCTTCATTGCTCAGTGAAGAGTGTTTTTTAGAAGCTCTGGTTTGCAATCAATCCTTCCCTTACCCTTTAAGGCACAGTACTGCAATGATGACACACTTGTTGACATCTCTGGAGCAGAATCACTTCCACATTGAAAATGGCTCTCTTCCCAACGTTAACACAAAATGTTAAACCAGCTACTGTTCCAAACATTTGTTTTTTTATTCAGGGTGATGCAAAACTGTGTCTTAGCAGGCCCTTAAGCCCAGCATTAATCACAGCAGGAAAACAAATGCAGCTGTTGCTTTTTATTAGCTTTTGAAATAATCTGATCCTCGTATCTTGGAATTTTTGCAAAACCTTTTCTCCTGAAATCTTCTGTGATTTCTAGTGAATTTAATACATCCTGTATTGATTTAAAAGTCATCTGTCGGCAAGAATTCCATAGTCAGTATGCTTTTATAAATACTATTTAACTACATATTAAAACATATATTTTATCACTTAAAAATCCTCATGGCCAAACTGATCAATCTTCAGAAAAGTACAAAGTACTAAATTCAGGAGGCCAAACATTACCAGACTTTAATAAAGTTTCACCTCCAAGCATTACAAACCTTTAAGGATTATGAATCCTTGATTCATTACTATCACGAATAAGTAAGTCTACAGATCTCACATTCATTTCCTTGAACCGTCTCCCTTGTATTCATCACTATTCCACTGCAACACTTTTAAACCATAAGTATGTAAGTTGTCACTGGCCTCAGTAGTTATTATTCCTAATGTTTTCTAAGTGTGAGAGCGAGTGCATTGGGTGGCTCTTGGAAACATTTATTTTTAAGTCATTTTCTTAGCAGACAAGGATAGCAAAATCAGAAATGCTACTAAGTCACACTAATGTATATTTCTTACTGTTGTTTCACATCTTTCCCTCAAACCTCAACCGCATTTCATACTTCAGACTAACACACTAGACTGCAGGTGTGTGGAGGATGTAGGAAAGTCTTTCAGTTCTGTTGAGGCAGCAGAGTTCAGCACAGAAGCATTAATGAAACTGCAAACAAGGCCAAGTATTTTGGGGTACTTACTGGGCTATCTCAATTATCATAAATGTTATACTTCCACTCACACACAGCGGTATATGGCACAGGCATGCACATTCACACACATTATTTGGAGATGAGGGAACTTGGATATTGCCTGCAAGAAACTGAGGGCAAGAAACTTTTACTTCATCAGGGCCCAAGAAAAAAAAAACATACACGTTATTTAAAAAAAAAAAAAAAAGTTTAAGTATAAATTAAATTCTTCCAAGAAAAACTGATATGAATCAAGAAATCCTCCAGGTACTCTATCCAAAGCTCAGTAAAATTAAAAGATTTCTCTAAGGTGTGTATGCATGTGATTCTGCATTCAGTTTAGACATAGGAAGTTTATCTCAAGAAGATTAACTAAACTTCTGCAGTAGCAATACTGGTCATCTTTCCTTTATGTGAGCATATGATTTAAAATCATATGCTGACAGAGTCAGCCTGGTCAGCATTTCTCTAGAATGGCTGGTTTACATTTATAAATGCTATCACTAAGATTTTGAAAACACATAATTTATTAATTAGGTTAATATTAATTCATATTAATTATTAATTAGTTAAAATGGAAACTGAAGTTGACATGATCATATTTTAAACAATTTCAGATTTTCTGAAGTTAAGTACCAGTTGCTCTTACTGAGCACAGAAGTATCAGCTCCTCATTGACAACACCTGTGTTTTAGTACTGAGAACAAGATAGAAACATATGCACAAGTCATTTGTTTCATACTTTTTGCTTACTTTCCTCAGATACAAAATACTCAGCCTAGACTGCTGCTGAGTTCTGTCTCTTAGATCTTACTCTAGGAGTCTGACTGTGTTCTGCCATTTATTTTACTTTTTTTCCACCTCTATATGTCTTAACTCACAAGCATACAGAAATAGTTAAGGGAGTAATACCATCTTAAATATTCCCTTCACAGCTTCTGCAATGTATATGCTTACCTTGAAAGGCTTTAGTAGCTATATATTTTTGTACCATCTCAGCTGAGGGTCTGTATTGTACTACATTTCCCTGAGTATAAAATCTTTCAGCTCATATAGGATGTATATGCTTCATTTAATGAACAACTATTTCCTTATATGTTTTACAGAAAGCTTCATTGTATGGCTTCATTTTTCTATTAGACTGCTAGTTCGATTATTTCTCCTTTTGTTAGGAAAAGAATGTATTTCAAAAGGCAAAAATATTGCTCCACATAGTCTACATTTTTGCAATGACAAAAAAAGTCATCCATGAACAACAAAAGATACCTCTAGAGCTCTGTGCAGGGCGGTGGGATTATGAATGAAGAACAGATAGATTGTAAGAGAAGTCTTTGAAACTAGAGAATAGAAATCTAAGCAAGCAGGCTAGCTGAGGAAACACTGACACAGAGGGAATAACTGGAAGAACAGTACTGCAAAGTAGTGGTATAAAAGAAAAGTGGATCCTGTTAGCTATACAACACTATGGATAATATAAGCTGACACTGAAGTGCTCACAGCTAGTTTCTAAAATCCTGGCACTGAAGGCCTCAAACTGTTTTACTTAAAAGGGAAGGAAGCCTGGAAATAGATAAAATGCTGTAACAGCTACTGAAACACCAGTGAACAAGATCCGTTTGTAAGAGATGTTTGTATATACATCAGCACACACAGTACCACAGTCCAAGAGAACATTGCAGGGAAAAAAGACCACTTTCACAATTGTGTATGTTATTTTAATCTTGATATTTACAGGAGGAAGTCAGAGTTTTTCCACATTAAGACTTCTTACTATTTTTTGCACCGAAGTGCTTCAGAGCCTAAACCGAGCTTTGAAGAGAGGTAACTATTCCACCTAGATTCCTGCTAGATTTCTAGCTATATATGATTAAGGATGAGTAAATGTGAACAATGGATATTTTCACAAAACGCAGAAAGCATCAGAGTTCAGGTACAATAGCTATCTCACAGGCAGGACTGGCAGTCATACCCCAGCAGCTAGCTCAAAGGCCATGTCTGCCATGAGCAGGGCACAGACATCCCATCCAACCCTATCCAAGCTGTTACATTCCTGTAACACACATACTCTTTTTATGATCTGAAAGATTTCACTTGCAGCCACAAAGAGCTGAACTCATGTTAGCAAGCCCCGCCCAGCACATGCCCCTTTGCTACAGTGCCTCTCTGCTGACACTCCTGCTCTGTGGTCCCCTCTGGTCCTCACCCCTGGGGCTGGCAGCATGCGAGGAACAGCCACCCAAACAAGGTGGAATGACAGTGTCAAGACTCGGGGCAAGTCTGTGCTGCAAAACATGGGGTAATGCAGAGACACTCAGGCTAACTCTCAATGAGGTAGCTGAAGGAGTATTAAGAGAAGTTGAGCTATGACAGTAGAGAGTTCATTGTGGGTTAATTTGCTCTGCCTTCCTGGTGGGCCAGATGTATGCTTATGAATATTAACTCTTAAAACTAGATCAAGAATGTAAACAGAGGACAGAACATTTTCATGGCCTGCTGTTCTCCTTTCCTTGCTCCCAGCATGGTACAGTATATACCACAATGCAGCTGCACAGCAAAAGAAAACAGGATAATTTTCATGTGCTATATACAATGCATTCACAATTTCAGCATGAAGACTGCCTACTTGTTTAATGCATACACATTCTCCCAGGGAGGCAGGCAGTTCTGCAGATAGGTCACAGGAGTCAGTAAAACAGAGCTTGATTCCTGATACTTGAAACGTTTAGAAAAGTCACTTCATCCTGTTTCCTCCCCCAGCTTCTTCTGCCTATTTCATTATATATGCAATGCTTCTAACCAACTCTTTGTTGATTTGTTCTTCAGAACCTAAATATATAAATCCAAGGTCAACAAATTAAAACTAAAATATAAGAAAGAGGTTCCAACATACCATGCCACCAGGAGCTAGAGTTTCTTTAGAACTGGTCTCTGCATGGCAGTTTTGTGGCTTTAGGTCTATACCAGTAAAAAATTCTCAGAGAGTAAATACACAGATGTGACTGAATACAGAATGACTAATAAATGTGTTTTCCATACTATGAAAGAAAGACCCGTCAGTCCTGAACCAATGACTCTTGCCCTATCTGCAGTTATAATCAATATACCACATCAACAACCCAATCATCTGCTTCACTATATTTGTCTACGTCCAGGTGAATGAATCATAGAATAGTTTCAGCTGGAAGAGACCTTCAAGATCATCAAGTCCTACCTTATTCCTATCCCTATCAAAACCACTAAACCATGTGACTTAAACACCTCCAAAGATGGTGACTCCACCACCTCCTTATGCAGGCTATTCCTATGCCTGACAACCCTTTCAGTAAAGAAATTCTTTCTAATATTCAGCCTGAACCTCCTCTGGTTCAACTTCATGCCCTTTCCTCTTGTTCTGTCTCTTGTCACTAGGGACAACAGACCAACTTACACCTCGCTGCAACTTCCCTTCACGTAGTTGTACAGAGCAATAAGGTCTCCCCTCAGCCTTCTTTTCTCAAGGTTGAACATCCCCAGATCCTTCAGCCTTTCCTCATAAAAGACATGCTCCAAACCCTTTACTGGCTTGGTAGCCCACCTCTGAACCCTCTCCAGCACCTCAATGTCTATCTTGTAGAAAGGGCCCCAAAACTGGACACAGTATTCAAGGTGCCGCCTCACCAAAGCTGAGTACGGAGGAATGATCACCTCCCTGCTCCTGCTGACTACACTATTCCTGATCCAGGCCAGGATGCTGTTGGCTTTCTTGGCCACCTGGGCACACTGCCGGCCCATGTTCAGCCTGCTGTCGATCAACACCCCCAGGTTCTTCTCTGCCTGGCAGCTTTCCAGCCACTCCCCCCCAAGCCTGTAGCGCTGCTGGGGGTTGTTGTGGCCAAAGTGCCAGGATTTGGCAATTTGGACCCAGCATTTAGCCATGAAAATCATGGAATTGGCCTTGGCCCAGCGATCCAGTCTATCTAGATCCCTCTGTAGAGCTTCCCTGACCTCAAGCAAATAATGGTAGAGTAGAGAATGGGTAAAGAAAATTGCATGTTTGGTCCAAATAAGTAGTTAATTCTAGTCCAGAAACCATGTAGCAATGTAAGTGTCCTGCTGGTGGATTAGGTACAACACAGTAATGAAAATGAACAGCTTCCCAGTTTAGAAGTGGCTTGTGTTTAGCCAGCCCAGGAAGCATGCAGAACTGCCTGCATCTCTGCACATACATAAACACTCTGTCTTAGCTCATTTTGAATAAAGTATTGGATCTGTGCAAAATGTGAAAAGTAGGTAATTGTTTCCAGTGATGATTAAGAGGTCCCTGAGTGCAGGTCTCTGGGAAATGTATTTTAGAAAGCCTTAAGTTTACCACTAAAATAAAAAAGAATATGATGCATTCTTACACACAACCTGCAATGGGGCATCCATAAGCGGAAACCACCAGAGGCAGTGCTCTAAAGCCTTCACTTCACTTTCTTCCTTCCTTCACCATCTATCCTCCTGACAGAGCAGTTCCCCTTTATCCTACAGATAAAATTCGCCAATACTACTACTTTCTGCTACTTAAAAAATAAGTCTGCTAGCCTCTTTCCAAAAGGATAGACTAATCTGTGAAAAAGCATTTCACAGAAAGTCAAAGCCATAGATGAGCTATACTGACACTAATGTCGAAAATTTAACACTTCCAGGTAGAAACCTCCACAGCTCTTGGGCATGGAGACTGCACGACCCCAAGATTTTGCATGCCTGATGAAGCTTAGTACTTTAAACTCTGAAAATAAAAAAGTCACATCAACTATTAAGCAATTATTTATTTTCCTGAAATAAAGGAAGTGGCTCCTAAGTGGGTAAAGGCTTTTGAAAGCTGTCAAATTGCTGCTACATTTGTGGAGGGTGAGGGAGGAACCTGAATTAATAATCTAATGGAAAAAAAAAAAAAAAAAAAAAAAAAGGGGGATTTTATCTTGGTCTTTTTTAAGTCTTAGGGTGGTGGTGGGAGGCAGGGGATATGGGTTGGGTTTCTTTGTTGTTGCTTTATTGTTTTTTTTATTTGGTTTTTGTTGGTTTTTTTTTTTTTCTGTGGTTTTTGTTTGTTGGTTTGGTTTTTTCCTGTTTTTTGGGGTTTTTTTGGTTTTTCCTGTTGTTTGCTTTTGAGAGGGGAGTGTTTGAATAAACTGGCATTGATGCATTGTGTCAGGTATGCTCGCATTCTTTTTTTGATTGGGAAGCCATCCTAGACATTAGAAAGTGTTATTTTATTTATCTATAGCATGTAGGTAAAAAGGAAAGAATAACAGTGCACAAAACACTGATTAATTTAATGGGATGTTTCAGCAGTGTAAATCTTTACAAGGGCAGATCAAACTCCAAGTTTGGTGTTTGATGGTACAATATATTGATATGTATAGGTACATCTGCAAATACCATTACTTGTCTATTTCTTACCAGGATAACCAACTGGATACATGCCTTTTATGTGGGTGATTTACATAGTGGAAAGGCCTTTGTTCAATGCTCTAGCTATTCCTAACTTGCTGCTGTCATTTTTCCGCAGTTTGATGTTCTTAAAAGTGGCTTGGTGATTACCAGAAATTAACGAAGTTTTATAGGATGTCTGTGCTTGTGGTGGATGCCAGAACCAGACAACCTTAAAAATTCTCTTCAAAATCACCAAGTACAATAGGCTCTTGGAAAATAATAATAGTTAGGCTCTTGGAAAATAATAATAGTATGTCCTGGTTTGAGTGAAAACAGAACTAATTCTGTTCAGTGATTTTAATTTTCAGGTCAGTACTTCTACCTAACTGCACTGTCTGAAGTTAGCAGCCTGTTTTCCCAGGCAGTGTCTGCTGCTGGCAGTGATAACACCCCGTGTTTAGGGTTACTACCAAGGATTGGTGTGCAGACCAAGGGCACTACTGCATCTTGTGTACCACACTGGGGAGTGCAGAAAGTGAAAGGCTGCACCTGAAGGGAGGAGTGGACAGGGCAGGTGACCCCAAACTGACCAACGAGGTATTCCAGCTGATATACATCATACTGGGTATAAAGCAGAGGGACCCGAAGGGTCTATAGGGCTTTTTTCCCGGGCTCTTCTGCCCTCTTGGACTGCTTCCTCGGAACATCCAAGGAGGACTCTGTCCATTCTGCCTACGATCCCGTGTTCCTGAATCTGGTAGCAGAATCCAGCTCCTGAACACAACATCAATGGTGACAGTGATGTAATTACCATCGGGGGTTTGGGTTCTATACTAGTTTTGTATATATTTGTACATATTCTATTTTATTATTATTATTATTCTCATTAAAGCTGTTTTAGTTTCCTTTTCTAATAACCAAGTCTCTCTCCCTTATTCCTTTTCTCTTCCCCTTTGGGAAGGGGGGGAGGTTAACAGAGAGCGTCTGTTATAGGTCTAAGGGGCCTCCCTGACCCTAAACCGTGACATAGTAATAACAAAAGATGTTGCAAAAAGCCCATCCAACACTTACAAACAAGTACCTGAAAACTGTTCTCCACCTTTTCCAAATGTTGCTCCTCCATTAGCAAACTCATCACTAGAAGACTACCCTGTTGCCCACTGCTATGAGACAGAGTAATCTAACAGTAAAGATTAAGTGTAATGGTTCTGTCATCCTGATGGGACAAATCCATCTCTGTGCCAAACTACACAGTGAAAAAAAGGTCTGTGAGGTTGAGTATTTCATACTACCAAGTGACTTGCTAATTGCTTTAAAGTACACTAGAGAGGATTTAAAACTTATAACTCCTCTGGGATTCTCCTGTTTATTACATATAGAGAGGAACTGGCTCAAGCTAGACTACTGTATGTGGACAGAGAAAATAACTATTACATGAAATAAAATACTTCTCTCTTCCAGCCCTCTCGGTTAGCGAACACATTGACTGACTGTGTAGGTGGTGAGACAGCAGACAGTAACCTGCCCTTTCTGGAGAAAAGGGAGCAGTGGGAAGTCTCAGAAAGACTTATACAATGGAAAGTAGGACACCAGAACAAAATAAAAAAAAAAAAAAAAAAAAAAGAAAAAAAAAAAAAAAAGAAAA